>VMDO01026771.1:0-26230 GCA_007922755.1 Pedetes capensis
AGTGAACAAGTGCATGAACTCATATAGCACTTTGTAGTTTATAAAGCAAGTTCACAAACATCCTCAAAACAGAGCCCCAGGTCACTTCTTTGAGTTCAGTAGAGAATGGACTAGATTGGAGATACTAAACAACCTGCCATGTTCACAAGTAGTGGCAGGTAGACGTGGGATATTCTCAAGATGTTTTGACTTCTAAATTGATATTCTGAGCAGGAACTTGCAGCTTTAGGTAAAAGTGACCAGGGTTTTGGAGCAAGGGGTGGTAAAAACAATGCTGAAACTCCATTCATTTCCATGGGGCACCTGAGAGGGGCCTTGTTATATCACACCTCTGCCTAGAGGGCCTTGTCCCACCTAATTTGACATAGAGGCTCACAGTTCACCTTCTCCTCCAGCCCTGCTCCCAAAATGACCTTGAAGAACTGACCTGTCCTCCATGTCAGTTTATAGGGCTGTCATCACAGAGCACCACAGACTGGTGGGGTTAGGCTTCGGAAATTTGTTCTCTCCTGTTTCTGGGCTCTAGAAGTCCACGATCAAAGTGTTACAGGGTGAGTTTCTTCTGAAGCCTCTCCCCTTTGCTTACAGCAGATTTCTACCTTCTTAATCATCTGTATGCATTCTTTCCTCTGTGGATATGGCTGGTATCGCCTCTTCCTTTAAGTGCATCACTCATATTGAGTTAGGGCTCACCCTCATGACCTCATTTCACCCTAATTACCTCTTTAAGCACCCTATATCCAAATACAGTCATATTTGGATGCAGTGGAGGTTAGGACTTCAACACATTAACATGAATGGGGCCACGATTTAGCCCATCATAACCCCCTTGTGTCTGCAGCTATAGCACCCAGGCATCTGATTCCGCCTGATCTCAGAAGCTAAGCAGGGTTGGCCTGGTTAGTCTTTGGATAAGAGACTGCCTGGGAATGCCATGTGCTGTAGGCTAGGGAGAAGGACCTGGCAATACAATCCGGAAACAATCCTCCATTGAAAACCATATAAACAGAAGAGAAGCACTGACAATAGTGCCAGGCAAGACACAGTGTTAGGGAGTGTTTCATTCTGTTGTACACAGAGTTGCTATGAGTTGGACCAGACTTGACAGCACCTAGCAACAACAACCACCCCCTTTTATTACCTGGATGTTAAAACATCAATAGAATGAACTCATTTTATTCTTGAGGATAGGGACTGGATTTTACTGAACTTTGTGGTCCTTGTCTGGAAAAAAAAAAAAGGCACTCACTAAAGAGATGTACAAATCACTTTTAAAATGTATGCATTGATTTTTCTTAAAAAATCATAATGGAGCTTCTTGAGATAATACATTTGCAACAGCAAATAATGACATTGCTACCAAGGAACATGTTTACTACCAAGAAATATGTTGAGTCATCTATATGCCTAATGATAAAGATCAGAATTGCTGTGGGAAATAGAACATGATGTCTGATAAAGTGGGTTCAGAGCTGGGTGCAGTGCCGCACAGCTGTAATCCCAGCCATTCGAGAGGCCAAGGCAGGAAGATCACAAGCTTGAGGCCAGAGGCATTCTGTGTAACCTAGTGAGACCCTGACTCAAAATAAGAAGTAAACAATGGGCTGGAGGTGCAGCCCAGTGGTAGAACACTTACAAAGTCCTCTATATGAGGCCTTGCGTTCAGCCCTCCAGTATGGAAAAAAACTGGGGAGTGGAGTACGGATTCAGTATGGTTCTGTGAATTATTTGAGTACTTAGATAAGTTGATGGGTGTCCCTCCCCCTTCCTCCCTCTCTCCCTCTCTCTCTCTCTTTCTCTCTCTCTCTCTCTCTCTCTCTCTCTCTCTCTCTATCTCTCTCTCTCATTTTAATGGATGATCATATTAGGAAATTCTCAGATAAGAGAATTCTGGAAAGACATAGTTGAAAATCTAAGTGCTCCAAAGTTTCATTTTTTCCCCCCATAAGTTAATAAGGTGATAACTCAGGATTTGCAACATTTTCTTGTTCTAGTTAATTGATGTAGAAGAGGTGAAAAGATCGATGGGCCCTTCCAGCTTTTACTTTCTACAGGGTAAAGCAAACTGGGTAAATCAACCCACCCTCATTTAGCACAGTCTTTACCTAAAGGAAATAGGTATCTTCCATGTCCATTCTCTATGGTTACAGAGTATTAGATGTTAATTGCCTCACACATTTTACTTTCTATCAGAGTATCTGGTGCAGCAATTAAATATAGGGCTTCGATTAAATTCTCACAAAACCTAAGTCTGATGCATGTTAGGCTAGTAATACTGGCTAACGCTAATTGAACCCTAGCTACGGATACATGCCAGGCATTGGTGAAGCCCTGTACTTAGATTTTCTCATTGCATACTCACACTGATCACATGAAGTAGGGGTCCTTATTATCCCCACTTTCCAGATAAGGGCATGGAAACACAGAAAAGATAAGTAACATGCCCAAAATCATGGGGCAATAAGTGGCATAGGCATAATTCACATTTGAGTAGGACTGGTACCAGAACTCCTATACTGGGGACCACTGTGGTCTGCTACCTTTTTTGTGTGGTATACTGATATTTAGGACCTATTCAAATTATTTGGAAGATAGACTTGAAAGAACAAATTTTTATACACCTCTTTAATTTTAGGTACACCGTTGTTAGATACTGAAGTCGTTGTTATTGTTAGGTGCCGTTGAGTCGGTGTCCTACTCATAGCGACCCTACATACGACAGACAAAACAGTATTGTCAGTGTTTCTTTCCTATTCACAGGGCTTTCAATGGCTGATTGTTTTGGGGGAGTGGATTGCTGGGTCCTTCTCCCAAGCCTACAACACTTGGTATTCCCAGGCCGTCTCCCCTCCAAGTAATAACCCAGTCTGACCTTGCTTAGCTTCAGAGGTCTGACGGGATTGGATGCCAGAGTGATATGGCTGCAGGCTAGATACTGAAGTAAGAATTATAAATACTGCAGTTTAGTAATAATAGTGTTAATATTAATAAAGATTTTTTTCTGAATTTCAGAGTACTTACCAAATAGCATTTTTAGAAGGTATCACATAAAGAACAAAGTTTTGAGATTCAGAAACTGGACTTGGGCCTTGACTTGATTGTATATGTGTGTGTGTTACCTTAGCCATAGTTACTGAATCTCCACAAGCCTATTTCTTGTTCTATAAGACGGGAGCAATTTCTCTCTGCCTCATAGAGTTATGAGAATTAAATGAGATCATGAGGAACTCAGGAGGAACTTAATCAGTGATTCTTTTTAAAGCTCCTCTTGGCAATGCCACACTCTAACCTAAGCTAACCAGGAATAATGATCAATATTTTATCATGGCAAAGTGAGTTTCTGAAAACTCAACTATCTTGCCAAGTTAATAAGTGGGAGAGGCACAGACTTCACATATTGTGGTCCAATGCTTTGCCTCACAATACTGCCTCTTGTCTCCACCCCTGGGTCTGTCCCTCAGCAGCTGTGACCACTCCATACCTCTGTCTCCTCATCTCTAAATGACTGAAAAGGACATTATTAATGCTATAAGTCCCCTTCAGTGGTTCTTGAAAAAAAGTAAGCATCCTTCTGTGTAGTCACCCAGGCTTCTTAATGACTGCTGCTTCATTGCCATGGTCAGGAGAGTGGCCAGTGACTGGGTATGACTGTTGTGAGGGTTTTGAAACCAGTCATACCATATGAAAACATGGGATAAATAAAAAAGATCAGAGGATGTTTAATGGGGTGGCTTAGCCATTTGGGACTGCTATAACAAAGCATCATACACTGGGTGGCTTATAAACAACAAAATTTTATTTCTCACAGTTGTAGAAGCTAGAAGTCTGAGATCAGGGTGCTAGCATGATCAGATGTCCAACTTCTCGTAGCATCATTACATGGCAGAAAGAGGGTAGGCAAGAGAACTCCCTGGGGTCCCTTTTATAAGGCATTATTCTCATTTATGAGAACTATACACTCATGACCTAATTACTTTCCAGAGGCTCCACCTCCTAATACCATCTCATTAGGGGTTAAGATTTCATCATATCATGGCAGGGCAGGGTGGAGACTGATATTCCATCCATAACATAGAGAAAAGGTAAGATGTAGGTAGTCCTGGGGACTGTCTTCAAACATTGTAGGAACTTCCGTTATGTTACTTTTTCTGTACTGGAGGATTAACCCCATGGAGACCAATAAGGGTTAGATTTTTGGTTTGGAAGGAGGTGTGGTTTGGAAGATATCAGGAAGAATTTTTCAGCAATTAGAGCCCTCTGGAATAGAATAGACTGACTGAGGAAGAAGCCATTTCCTGTTCCACGAGCTGTTCCAGCTGGGGTCTTGTCCATCACTGGTACTAAACAGGGGAGGCAGAGGACACCAGGGAGGAAGTTGAACCAGAGCCTCTACGTCTGGCCCTGAGACTTTGAATCCATACTTGACTGAGAGCAGTTGAATTACCACCTCAGCATTCACATTCAGTCACCCTGTGATCCAGAAGTGCTGTCATGATGGAGCCCGGTGTGGTGAGCAGAGCTGTGAGGACAGAGCTATGCAGATCACCACTGGCCAGAAGTGGATCAGTGTTTTCTCTCTGTGCTGTGCCATGGCAAGAGTGCTGTGAACAGCAGTTCTCACACATATGTGACCTTAGGAAGGAAACTGTTGTTAGGTGCTGTCAAGTAAGGTGTGAGTCATAGCGATCCTCATAGGGTTTTCAATGGCTGATTGTTGTTTTTTGGGGGATTGCTTCAGGAGTGGGCTGTCATGTGCTTCTCCCATTTTTGCAGTGCTAGAGATCAAACCCAGGAACTCCTAGAGTGCAGAGAGGCACTCTACCAGCTGAGCTAAACAGGAAACTGGGTACACGGAGAAGCTCCTGTTCCACGTGCTGCGTGGTGAGAGGAGGCCCGGTGTACTTTGTGCTGCCATGGGAAGAACTTCCAAACTTGGTTTAATGGACAAATTGTTGTTGTTGTTGGATGCCATTCTGTTGAATTAGACTCATAGCGGCCTTACGTACACCAGAACAAAATACTGTGCCATGCACAGAATCTTTTTATGTTTGAGTCATTATTGCAGCCGCTCTGTTTCTTTTCATTTTAAGTTGTGCCACATCAGCAAAAGGAGGCCTCCAAGGCTTTACTCCATTCCTGTCATTAAGGTTGACTCTACTTTGAAGAGGCAACTCTTCCCTAGTCATGTCTTGAATGCCTTCCACCCTGAGGGGCTCATTTTCTGGCACTGTATTTGACAGTGCTTCTCTGTTCTTTATCAGGTTTTCAATGTCTAATTGTTTTGGGAGTGGGCTGCCAAGGCCATCTTACTAGTTTGTCTTAGTCTGGAAGTTCAGGTGAAACTTGTCCACCATGAGTGGCCTTGCTAGTATGTGAAATATCAGTGGCATAGCTTTCAGCATCACAGCAACACGCAAGCCCCCACAGCATGACAGACTGACAGACATGTGGAAGTAATGTATAAAAGATGAAGTAATCTCCCGCAATTCAGTTCAAAAAAGTGAGCAGAGGAGGCAGTGGCAGTAATACTAGTTCGGGCACTTCTTTGCCCATCTAATATTGTGAGTTCTATTTAATCCGAAGTGATTGCTTCCCTATTAGTTTGCTTTTTGTCGGTATTTGCTTGGTATATTGTTTTCTGTCCTTTTATTTTCAAGCTTCCATAGCATTCGATGGTGGTGTATACCTTTTAAATCCATTTATTGCTGGAGATTTTTGTTCTTTACCTATTTTGAGAATGTCTAACTTTTAATGGGATATTTTAAACCCATTCAAGTTTGTTGAGTTTTTACTTATTCCTGTACTCTTGTGGCTTTTTGTATTGAATATGTTATCTATTTCTTTATGTCCTTTTCTGCTTCTTGTTGGTTAGCTTTGGTACATCCTTTCTCCTGTTGTTAAAAAATTTACACTAGTTTTCATTATAAAAGTAATAGTATATAGAATAGTGTGAAATATAGGGTAGAAAGTCCTTGACCCCACTACTCACTTGTTTTCCAAAATATTGCCAGTGTTTTCAATTCTTACATCTTTCTATAAACTTTCTATGCCTGTACATTTACATATACATCTGTATATATATGTTTTGTTTTATACTTAGTGAATATTACCATTCTGCCTCTTTTTACACTTAATATTTTAGATTGCTTACATCAGGATTTATTTTTCTATTTTGATATCACAAAAATTAAATGTTTGACTGAATTCTTTAACAGTTTAAAATAAAAGCTGCCCTGTTTTAACATAAAACTATTGTATCTTCTGTGTTCTGTTTAACCTGTGCTTTTCTTTTTCTTCATTTCCTTTTTTCTTTTTTCTTTCTTTCTTTTTTTTTTTTTTTTCCTAGTCCTGGGGTTTGAATGCAGGGCCTCATGCTTGCATGCTTTGCAAGTGCTGGGCCACTGAGCTGCACCCTCAGCCCATTTTTTTTACTTTTTGAGACAGAGTCTTGTTAAGTTATGCAAACTGCCTCTGATCTCAAACTTGCAATCCTCCTACCTCTGCCTCCTGAGTCACTGGGATTACAGGCTTGTGCCACTGTGCCAGGCTTATTTTTCTAATTTAGATTCATCAAACATGCACATGGTGCACATTGCAAGCAAGATATTTTTAGAAAACTGGTTGTGACACACGCCTTTAATCCCAGCAACTCAGGAGGCAGAGGCAGGAGGATGCTGAGTTCAAAGCCAGAGGCAGCCTGCACAATGTAGCAAGACTCTGTCTCGAAGTGAAAAATTAAAAAGAAGCTAGGGTGCAGCCTAGTGGTAGAGCACTCGCCTAGCATGAGCGAGGCCCTGGGTTAAAACCCCCAGGTACTAAAAGAAAAAACATTTAAAGGTTCTACAACCTTCCAAGAGCACTCTAGGGAACAAGGCTTTAAACACATAGACCTTTGAGAGACATTGCAGATCCATATTGTAACAGCTGGGTTTGATCAACCAAAATCTTGAGCAAGTTGGTAGCAGGAAGTAACAGGAGTGGAATAAGTAATAAGTGAGAACACTTGGAAGAGGTTATTTGGTGGTTTAGGTCAGTGGTTTTTAAACCATCTGTCCAGGGATCCTCCAGTGTACATGAGGCCACCCCTGTTTTCACCTGGAGCAGCTACAGTCCACTCCACCACTGCCACTTGTGTGTACTATGAACTTCCCTGTGAAACTTTGTTTCCATGTGTGTTTTGTAGCTAAATGTATTTTTAAGCCAATTTACACACACACACACACACACACACACGCACACACGCACACACAACACCAAGGCAACTGAGTAATGAGAGATATTACTTATCAGGTTTCCTAACTGGACGTAGTTTATACTCCAAGATTCCCTTTCATGCTGATGTTAAGGGGAACACTGAAATGGACTCAGGGTGTGCTGCGTTCTGCAGTGCTGGTACCAGTAATCCATATATTACCCATATTTCCAAAGACACAACACATAGCAGGTGTAAATAAACTGAGAATAATAGGATTTAGGCACGAGACGATAGACTTGAGTCAAAAAGCAGGCAGAGGGACAGAGGTGATCTGCTCACAACCTAGTGCCACTCTACCATTTTTGAACACAATGTACATAATTCTCAGATCTCCATTTGGAGTGACTTAATTCTGAGGACACACCTGTGTTTCTCCAGTGGCCTCCAGGCTCAGTAGAGGGACAGGTTTACTGTGTGGGGCCATTATGGGCCATAACTTGTGTCCTACACTTGTCAGGCAGCAGGCATCCGCTGTTAGCAATCTGAAGTGCTGAATGTCTGAAAACCATAGCGCACAAATATCACTGGCCTTTTTACTCTCTAGATTTATAATTCACTAACATTGCCTCCCTACTAATTGTTTTTATTTCCAGACCTTTTCTTTTCTTTTCTTTTTTCTTTTCTATCCTTCTTTCTTTTTTTTCTCTTTTTTTACTAAATAGGTGTAAAATAACAATTCAGGAATGTCTATTTGAAAGACACAAAATTATTGCCCTTCCAGGAGCACTTTCATGTCATGGTGACCTCGGGGAATAGTCACAAGCAACGCAGCTACTTGGCTGAAGTAAAGATTGGGGTCACTGAGGTGGGGGAACTAAGCAGGGTGCAGATCAGGAGGGGTCTTGGGAATAAACCTAAGTCATTTGGGCTCCACCTTGAAGGCAGAGTCAAGGTAATAGTAGCAGGAAGGTTAAGTGATCAGCAACAGCCAGATCTGAGATTTTCGTTACAGAAATGTAGTATTTGTATTAAAATAAATTTAAAAAAGAAAACTACCTCAGAGGTCACATTTCAAGATATATATATATATCAGCTTTGAGCCACATTTAGAAGATCTAAATAGTTTTAAACACAGTTGAGAATCTGTACATTATTGAATTTCAGTTCTGTTGAAAACCACCTTTCTTTAAATATTTTCTATTAGAGAAACATGCCATAGTTTGAAGATATCATATTATTTATTAGTATTTACCCTATAGCACAAGCAAACAGGGGCTGAGGTTTTACTCCGTTGGTAGAATGTTTGCTCTGTGTGCTCTGAGGCCCCGGGTTCAATCTCCAGCACCACAAAAATGGGTCAAGAACCTGGAAGCCCACTCCTGAAACAATCCCAAAACAATCAACCATCTAAAACCCTATAAATAGCAGAGAAGCACTGACATAGTGCTGGGCATGGCACATTGTCAGGGAGTGTTTCATTTTGTTGTACATAGGGTCGCTATGAGTCAGACCTAACTCATTAGCATCGAACACACACACACACACACACACACACACACACACACACACACACACACACACAAATTTCTTTGTACCTAAAATACAAACATTCCCTATGTTGATTGGTATTCCTTCTTGTTTTCTCTTTAATTTCTTTTCCGGAAAATGATGGCAAAGTACTTTGTTTGTTTTAACTTGACCTATCTTTCACAACCAGCTTAATCATTTTACAGATTTCCTCTTGGAATAAATGAGCTAGAGATTCAGACAATAGTGGCAGATTTTTGGTATTTTAATGACATATGTAAGAGATATCTTTAGGAAAATTTGTATATCAAATTTTTCTTTGTGCTCCTTTTTCCCCCTTACAAATTCAGAATTAAAGTGTTGGTAAATATAATCTTATTACTTCAACAGGAAGAATGACAATATGACTATACATATCTGATTTATAGAAATATGTTTAGAGACATCTATTGTATTACTTTAAAATGGAATAGATATTATATTCTAAGGTAGAAATGAGTACTAATAAAAAGGTATAAATAAAAAAATTTTCTAACAAACATAAAACACCATAAATTTAATTCAATTTAATTAAAAATATTAGATATACATTTACTTACAAATTATTTATAAGACCATTGTTATATGAAGGTTTGTTCATCTTTATCTTGAGATTTATATTAAAATTATTAAAATCCTCACTGAAAGGCATGAATTTTTTAAATAAAGATATTTCATGTATGAAGGCAGGTAAATTATGAATGAGTAGTATATGAATTGCCTACAGCCATAGCACAGTGGTGTCTGATCTGTCAGATCTCAGAATCTAAGCAGGGTTGGGCTTGGTTAGTACTTGGATGGGAGACTACCTGGGAATACCAGATACTGTAGGTTTGGGAGAAGGACCTGGTAACCCATTCCTCTGAACCAATCAGCCATTGAAAACCCTATGAATAGCAGAGAATCACTGACAATAGTGTTTCTCCTGTTGCATGTAGGGTCACTATGAGTCAGATGCTGAGTCCACGGCACTTAACAACAAAAACTATATGAATTAATAGATTTTGAAAGATAAACATTCTCTACTAAATACTAAAGTGTTTAATTATTTAAAAAATGATGCTAGTATCCCCAGCATGACTTTGTCATTACCACTCACAATCTGTTCTCCACTTAATGCTCTGCTTCTTCTGTAGACAGGATCAGACCAAGGAACTATTTCTTGAACCCCATTTGCAGACTTAGGTTATCCTTAGACCATTTCCAGCACCAAGGAGACTGTCAGGTCTTCTCTAAAAAGGATCATGTTGGAAGTCTTGTCTAACTCAGACCCATTGAGTCTCTATCAGTATCAGGAAGAAGGGGGACCTAGCAGAGGCATGCACGAAGATGATGCATGGTCAAAGCAAATGCCCTGGTCTAGAGAAAAAAAGGTCAAAGGCAACTTGACTTCCTGGTTTCTTGTGTTGAGTCATTCCTTATAGTGCCAAACTCCATTTTAGAGTCCTTTCATTTTTATTAATAAAAATAAGTCAGAGCTGGGAGTAGTCGCACACACCTGTAATCCCATGGACGCAGGAAATAGAGCCAGGAGGATCATGAGTTCGAGGCCAGAGGTGGCCTGCATAATGTAGTGAGATCTTGTCTGAAAACAAAAAGTGAAAAATGGGCTGCGAGTGCATCTCAGTGGTAGAGTGTTTCCAAAGCATGAGGCCCTAGGTTTAACGCCCAGTACCGAAAAAAAAAAAAAAAGTAAAATAAAATAAAATAAAAAATAAGTTCCCTGGGTAGAGCCGGGCACGGTGGCGCACGCCTGTAATCCCAGCGGCTCTGGAGGCAGAGGCAGGAGGATCGCAAGTTCGAGACCAGAGGCAGTCTGCATAATTTAGCAAGACCCTGTCTCAAAAAGTGAAAAAAAGGGCTGGGGTGCAGCTTAGTGGTCCAGCACTTGCAGAGCATGGAGGCGCAAGGCCCTGGGTTCAAACCCCAGTACCACCAAAAAAAAAAAAAAAAAAAAAAAGTTCCCTGGGTGTAAATTCCTATAAAATAACTCCTGTCTTTATTCCTGGGTATGAAAGGGAGTTTTAGTTCTGATTTTAGTTTTCTCTCATAGAGATCCTTTTCTCTGACATTAATAATTAACCAGAGAACTAATGTATCCAAAAATTTCGAGCTCAGCTTATTTAAAAGGAGAGTAGCTTCAAGAAGGTTCTATCCATGGTTTTATGCCACCTCCAGCATGGGCCTTTGGAGAACACTTTGTCTTTTAATCTTCCTGGAGAAATGCTGGGGACAGGAACAAACGTAAGTGAAGCAGCCGTCTTCATTTTACAAGGCATGTCAGTTGTGATGAGGAAACAGTACATTAACAGATTGTGTTAATATGAAAATAACTGTCTCCTTCAGAGAGCACCGAATGGACAGTCTCACCTCTGAATGAGAAAGTCAGGGAAGCATTTTGATTTGATGAGTGGCCAAGAATGTGACAGCTTTTATGGGATTGTAACTTATAAAAATTGACATAAATTGCTATTCAAAAACCTATTCAGCAAAAACATAAAGTACAACCAAGATTATAAACTTTGCTGGGATTTATTGCTTATTGGTATCTGTGCTTGATTTTCTTTGTGTTTTTCATGGATTCTGTATATTTAAGGCAGAGGTACTAGGGGGTCAATTTTAATACTGTGACTTGGAAATCTGTTGTAATTACTTCTACATTTATGAGCTGATTTGTCACAATTTTTAGTGTTATTAAATACCATGAATTTTAAACAAATCATGATCTCATGTCTAGAAATAATATTTTGGTACTGAAAGTTAATTGGATATTACCTAATCAAACCTACTCATTTTTTGGTTTTATTTTGTTTTGCTTGAAATGGGGTCTCACTGTGTTGCCCAAGCTGGTCTCAAACTTCTAGGCTCCTGTTGTCCTCCTACTTCAGCCTCCCAAGTTACTGTGGGCATGTGTCATCACACCTGGCTGAACTTATCCATTTTATGGACATGATTGGCCAAAGACCACACTGTTGAGAGGGAGAAAGAGAGAGAGGGAGAGAGAGAGGGGGAGGCAAGACTTTTGTTTAGGTCCCCTATTTACAACTTCATTTTTTCCATTTTGCCATAAATGTATACATACATACACACAGACACACAGACACACACACATGTACACACACACTAAACATAAATATAAATGTATACTTGTTGTTGTTGTTAGTAGGTGCCGTCAAGTCGGTATCCGACTCATAGAGACCCTCATAGGGTTTTCAATGGCAGAGTATTTCGGGATTGCCTTGGGAGTGGATTGCCAGGCCCTTCTCCCATTTTTGCGGTGCTGGGAATTGAGCTCAGAACCTCAGAGACTGCAGCACAGCGCTCTACCAACTGAGCTAAATCCCAGCCCCAAAATGTATACTTAGAATGTTATAAATTCATAGCACTCTCCCAACTGTAGTCTGGGATTTTCTCACATGGCCACACTCACCCCATTGCCTTAGATATTTTTATTTATTCCTTTCTGAAAGACTTACAGCTGAAGCAGAGAGAGGTTGAGACTTATTGGTCTATATCCGTGAAAGAACTAGGGCTAGAATCTGGAGTCTTGTGATTCTTACCCAGTGATGTTCTGAATTCTTTCTACTGCCCTTTGGCCCTGAATCAAAAGTATCTCCTCACTTTCTGTGAAAAAGGGAGAGGATATGCCATTTACACATGGTAATTAATCACTTGGGTTGATTAATTGATTGAGTCAATCAATATTATTGAGCACTGTCTTAGTTTTCTTGTCACTGTGACAAAAACACCTGTCATAAACAACTCCAGGGAGGAAGGATTTATCTGGCTCATGGTTTCAGAGGCCTCAGTTCACCATGGCCAGGAGTGCATCATGATAGAATGGAAGAGGTCACATTATGGTGGCCAGGAACACAGGAAAAGAATGCCTATACTGGCAGACTTTCTCCTTTTCCCCCCTTTTATTCCATTGCCACATTCAAGGCAGCTCCTCCTCCTTAGTTAGTTTCCTCTGAAAATACCTTTACAGACACACCCAGAGTTATGCTTTACTAATCTCCTAGCCTCTTCCTAACCCAATCAAGTTGACAATCAAGATTAACCATCACAAACACTTGTCATTGGATAGGTAGGTGCTGAGGATGTAGCAGAAGAGAAAAGGCAATTCCTAGAGCTTGCCTTCTAGTGGGAGAAGCAAATAATGAATGAATGAACCAATGAAGAATGAATAAGGACAAGAGGTTATGATTATAATGAAGAAAAAATAGAGCCAGTGTGGTGGTGTCCACCTGTAATCCCAGCTGCTCTGGACAGGAGGATAGCAAGTTCGAGGCCAGAGGCAGCCTGCGTAATTTAACAAGACCCTGTCACAAGATGAAAAATAAAGGAGCTGAGGGTGCTCAGTGGTAGAGTGCTTGCAACGTATGTGCAAGGTCCTAGGTTCAACCCTGGAATACTGAAAAAAATAAAAAATAAAGAAGAATAAGAAGAAATCAAGGGGCGATTTTTAAGTGTAGACAGGAAAAGTTCTCTTAAAGAGGTGATACTCAAAACAGCTTGGAGGAAGTGAGGGAGCAAGCCATGCAGACAGCTGGGGGCGGGAACATGCTAGGTAAAGGTCAAAGTAGCCCTGTGGCTTCTCTCCAAACTCAGGGTACTGATCCTCTGCAGCTATTAAAAGAATATAAAAGTATGAAATTTTTCACGTGGGTAATCTATGGTCCACATCAATGAGGATCAAAATGTGTATGCAGAGTGCATCCAGAGCCGTCTTTTAAGGGTTTCTGAACACAGAAGATTTTATGTCTCACCACTACCACCACATGTTGTTGTTAGTTGCTGTTGAGTTGGGTCTGACTCATAGCGACCCTCAGAAGGTTTCAGTGGCTGATTGTTTTTCAGGATTATTTAGGGAGTGGATTGCCATATCCTTCTCCTGTTTTTGCAGTGCAGGGGATCAAACTGGGCTCCTCAGAAAATGCCGAGCAGCACCGTACCAACTGAGCTAAATTGCAGCCCTCTCACCACATTGTTGTTGTTGTTAGGTGCCCTCGAAGTTGGTAGACACTTACAGCGACCCTACACACAAAAGGCAAAAGTATTATCAGTGCTTCTCTGCTATTCACAGGGTTTTCAACAGCTGGTTGTTTTTTAGGAGTGGGCTGCAGGGTCCTTCTCCCAAGCCTATAGCACCTGGTGTTCCTAGGCCATGTCCCATGCAAGTACTAATTAGGCCTGACCCTGCTTAGCTTCTGAGATCTGCCAGAATCAGATGCCACAGTGATATAGCTGCAGACCACCACCACACCAACAACTCAAAATAAACAAACACTAAGCTGAGTAACATAAGGCCTCTAAGAATATTGTAATTAAAATACTTTTTAATCCCTAGATTTTAAAATACTTAAAGTATTTTAAATCCCTAGATTTTCTAGAAATTCTTAGTAAGTCCAGGTTAGGACACCTGTTGAAAGTGTTAATTCTGGAAATAGGCTGTTCAGGTTCAGGTTGTAATTTTATAACTTGTGAGTGATATCACCCTGGGCAAGTTAATTAACAGTTTGCTGATCTTAAAATGGGAGCAACAGTAAGAGTCTCCTCACCAAGTGGTTGTAGCAGCGCCATGAGTGACACATATACAAAATACCTAGAGTGGTATCTAGCATGTAGTAGGGTTCAGTAACTGTCTCCTATTACCATTTCTCATTTTCCATGGTTCCCTGCTATGCATATGGGTCAGATGATGGTTGGACATCTGGAGGTTCTTCAATTTGCCTATAAGTGGCTCCCGATTAGTCATGTAGGAGAACTGCCTGATGCTTTAAAGGATTTAATTCCTGCCAAACTAATTCCATTGTTACTAAAGACTTGCTGGTTTTTAAAGACCTAAAAAATGTCATTTTGTTGGCAGGAGCCTGAGAAACTCTTCTAGGTGGGGTGACTGGTGCACCCTAGTTCTGTTGGGCCACTTGAATTAGTCAGGCACTGAGCCCTTTGGGGACAGTGTATACTTCTTTTTCTGTGTAATTACATATGTTGCTGTTGTTAGGGGCCATCCAGTTGTGTGTGACTCATAGCGACCCTCATAGGGTTTTCAATGGCTGGTGGTTTGGGGATTATTACTGGGAGTGGACTTTCCACATCCTTCTCCCATTTTTGCGGTGCTGGGGATGGAACCTGGGTTCTCAGAAAGTGCAGAGCAGCGTTCTACCAACTGAGCCAAACCCCAGCCCAATTACATATGTAGTTTCCACTATTCAAGTTAGATACTGTTGTAATGTGTTATTGATAGTCTGGTTTATATTTCTAAGTTTCCATTTAATAAGACAATGAAAAAGTAGTTCATTTATAATTCATGTTTCAGAAGCTTGTATGGAGTTATTTCCATTCTTGCATAAATTGCATGAAAAATAATTGAGGGGACAGTCTATGGTTTGAACAATACTCATAATCTCAACCTCAATTATACACATAACAACTGAAAGAAGCCTGAATGTAAAGTCCTGCTTCATTCATTATTAAGCATGTGACCTTGATAAAATTAACATCTAATCACATATAAAATATGAGTAATGATAGTACCTACATCATTGGCTTTTTGTAAAGATTAGAAGAGTTTTATGTAAGTAAGTGCTAACCTGGCCACTGACTTATAACTACTCAATTACTGTTATTATTGTTATTGTACTATTATTACTATCTCCTCAAGGACCTCCATTTCCAGATACATTTCCCCAGCTCATTTTTATTGCATATTTGTCATTATCCATCCACTTATATATTTCTAGCGGCTGGGGTTCACTCAGTAGGTACAGTGCTTGCTCTGTGCGCTCTGAGGCCCTGGGTTCAATCCTTAGTGCACAAAAATGGGAGAAGGACCTGGCAACCCACTCCCAAAACAATCTCAAAACAATCAGCCATTGGAAATCCTATGAATAGCAGAAAAGCGCTGGCATAAATGCTGGGCATGGCACAATGTTGGGTAATGTTTCATCTGCTGTACATAGGGTCACTATGAGTCAGACCCAACTCCACCACACCTAACAACGACAACAACAGCAATATATTTCTAAGATTACTTCCTTTCAACTCATTTAGTTAAATAAGTTAATCTTAGTATTTATGGAGTACTAAGTATGCTGGATTATTTCATTATACACATTCTTATTTAGTCCTACAGTCTGGTAAAAAACTGATATTTTCACAAGTACATTAGTTTAGCCTCAGAGTTTGTGACTGTACCTCAGTCGCTCAGCCAGCAGAGGGCAGCATTCAATGACCCATACCATGTTGCTTTTTTATTAGGAGTAGAAGAGACACCATTTACATGTTATAGTGGACCCTGTGAAATCTTGGCTGTGGCGATAGCCCCAGGGAGGTGCTATTATTACCTTTCCAAATGTAAAGCGAACCCCAAGCTCTATTTGTCAGGTCTTAATGTCAGCTATTTTTTCTTAGAAACTATGCTGAAATCATCATGCTTCACAAATAATTTTTTATTGTAAAATATCATTTTAAGGTGAAATATGTCTTTTAAATTAAATCTCAATTGAGAGAGAAAATATCAGAGGTGTAAGAAAATATACAATATAAAGGCACTGAACCTGTTCTTTTAATGTTTCAACAGATACGTCATTTCAGCACCCAAAGTGTTCCGTGTTGGAGCATCTGAAAATATTGTAATTCAAGTTTATGGATACACTGAAGCATTTGATGCAACAGTCTCTATAAAAAGTTATCCTGATAAAAAATTCAGTTACTCATCAGGCTATGTTACTCTATCCCCAGAAAATAAATTCCAAAACTCAGCAATCTTAACAGTATGTATTTGATCCTTCATTTTCTTTATATATAAAAAATATTTTTGATAAAATGTATATAAATTTGAATATCGATAACATAAAGTTTTGATCACTTGTCCTACTCTACCATTGTGTGATTATGAGGTGATTATCAGTATGAATGATATGAGTGAAACAGGAATATCTAAGTGAAGCACGGTGTTTGCTTTTTGAGTAATGCATGTAAATGTTCGCATTCTTACTGGAAAATAGAATTGTACTAATATGAAAATATTAGGGTATAATTGAAAAATAATTTTTTGCTATGAAAATTATCATTACAAGGAAATATAGAAATATGGGTGTGCCTATTGATTGCAGAAAATGTATTGATTTTTTTAATGTGGGGTGCGGGGTACAGCTCAGTGGTAGAGCCCTTGCAAAGGATTTTTTACTGTTTTCTAAATTCCACAATAATCTCATATACCTAATTCCAAAACAGTGGGTTTTAGTGATCAACTTCTACCCCATGTTTCCAAAGCCTAAATTTTCATAGGAACACTTTTTTCCTTTTATTACATGGTTATGTATTAAATTCACATATCATTGAATGTAAAGGGATAAACTGCAATTATGTAAACAAGCTGGAAAGCATGTGTCTGCCCCATGGGAGAAGTATATGATGTAATGCAAAGTGTCCAATGTCCAGAACATCAGTCATCAGTCAGGATGTCGGACATAGAAATTGGAGAACATGGATTAATTCAGGAGCTGATTAAGTGAAAGTTTCTTACAAACTGCTATGCTGTTGTTGTTAGATGCTATCACATTGGATCTGACTCATAGTGACCCTAAGTGCGATACTGGTGTGTGTGGGGGGAACTTAGGGCCTCACACATACTAGACAAGTGTTCTGCCACAGAGCTACACCTCCATGCCCCTTTTTTATTTTTTAAGACAAGATGTAAGCTGAACAGGCTATCTCTGGCCTCAAACTATCAATCAACCTCCCTCAGCCTCCCAAGTCTCTGCGATTATAGGTGTGGGCCACATGACCCTATTTAGATACATGCTCTTTTCTATTAACATTTACTTTTACAGATACTACCTCAGCAATTATCTGGAGGACAAAACTCAGTTTCACATGTGTATTTAGAAGTTGTATCGAAGCACTTTTCAAAATCGAAAAAAATGCCAATAACTTATGACAATGGATTTCTCTTCATTCATACAGACAAACCTGTTTATACTCCACACCAGTCAGGTAGAGTATAAGATGCTTCTTTCCTTGGGGGAAAATTGACACTAATTGTAGAACTTTTAACATCTGAAAATGAATAGGGACACGTATTGACCTTGCTCAAAAAAGACTGAATCAGTTCCTAACAACTTTTATACTTCCAAATAGCATTTTAAGTTTTAATTTCCAGAGAAATTGCCAAAGAAATTGCTAATCAACAATTATATCCTCTGCCTATCAGTTATTTCCAAGTTTAAAAAAAATGCTTTTAAACATTATAGAATGTTACTAGAACTTATCCATTAAACAAACAGAAAATTTAATTATGAAAATAATAAAGGCAATGGGAAAATAACTTATTATTGAGCTGTATTCATGAAAATTTGACCTAATGCTCAGACTGGGAAAATAACTCTAATTTGAGGGGATTTGATGTTTTGTCAGAGAATAAACTAGATCATGGAAACGTGGATATTAATTTTCAAAAGTAATCTACCTAAGAAAGTGCATTAAGACACTGTTTCATATTCACAGGTCTTGTTAGCAGGGGAAAGGATAGACTAGCCAGTCAAACCACTGTGCTTGAGGAATGGCGGGATTTATTCACGGTGAACTGAAAGAAAGTCACAGAAAAGTATGAATGCTGCCCAATATGCTCACATGCTTGCAAGGCCTTCAATCCCTTCATTTTGCCTTGACACTGTTGACTTTTGAGCACATCAGAGACAGAATTATGAGAGATATGTATGTGGAAAGAAGAGGCCATGATGTGTCACTAAGATGTTATCAGGAAGGACAGAGAAAGCGAGGCAGGACCTCCATGCTTTGCTGAAACACTTTGCCCACAGTAGATACTTGCTAAGTGTTGGTTGATGTTAATGACAAGGCTATCATCAGGTGGAACGGGGCCACGCCATTACCATTTCGGCAGGAGCATCTGGGACAAGTGGCTCAGAAAAGAGAGGCCTGAAGAGGCTGAGGATGTTGCTACCAGCTGAGACAGAATGTCATTGCCAGAATAGTATCATCACTTGACACAAAGAAAATGGTTTGGGATACATGGTCTCTCCCCAGGAAGGTTGGGTCCCTTAAACTCAATCATCCCTAGAAACAAGCATCACCTCCCCCTTGTCCTCATCCTCTCTTAAAGGATGCTTCATTGACTGGGTCCTGCTCACACTCTGTACCATTCGGGGTCAGCAGTCATTGTCCAATAAGTATGTAGTGGTGTTCAATGCTTTCCCATAAGAATGGCCTCCTTGTTGTTCCTCTATCAGGACTTGACTGTAAGAAGATGAGGTTTCCTCACCTATTCTAACCACAGATGAAAATGAGAGAACTTTCTCATAATACTGACCCATTGGTGAGGGGTAGTGAAGTGTACTGGTTAAAGGCAGACCCTGGCTTCAGATTGCCTGGGCTCAAATTCCAGCCTAGGCTGTTACTAGCTGTGTGGCAATGTGTGAATTAGGCTCTCAGAGTCCTGCTTTCCTCATCTATAAAATAAAGATGAGACAACTTACTTCATGGAGTTGTGAGAATTAAGTGAATTCATATGCAGAAAGCATGTGTGCTAGCACATAATAAGCACTAGGAAAGTGTTTTCCATTATAACCTAGTCTGTGGAATAGCACAAAGCCTTATTTACAAAAAAGAATCAGAATTTCTTTAGCCCCCTGGTATCCAGTCTCCTCAGATCTCTGACGCTAAGCAGGGTTGGCCCTGGTTAGTACTTGATTGGGAGACCACCTGGGAGTACTGGGTGCTGAAGGCTTGGGAGAAGGACCTGACAGCCCACTCGGCAAAACAGCCACTGAAAACTCTGTGAAGGGCAAAGAAGCAATAGTGCCGGGCATGGCACAGTGTTGAGTAGTGTGAGTCAGACCCTACTTAATGACACCTAACAACAGCATCAAGTTTTTAAAAGTTGACTAAATCTTGCTGTTTATAGCTCTAATGTCATGGTTGACACATTTAACCTAAAGATTCCTGAGGGATTTTAGCTAAGCATCTTTAGGATAAAGGCGTAAGTCTCCAAGCCTTTATAGAATAAAAGACTTTAGAAGATTGGCGCAAATCCTTCAGTGCTCTGTACCCTTTGTCCCGCTTCTTCCCTAGCTCTGTCACCTCTGCCCTTCAGTTGTGGACTCAAGCCAAACTGGCACCAATGTAGTGCTTTCTCCACCATTTTCTCGGCCATGAGGCCTGTGCAATGTGCTATTTCCTTTACCCAGTACATCCTTTGCCTTGTTAACTTCTACTCCAGCCTTACATGGGATCACAGGACTCTGTAAAGGGTAGCCTGCCCTGACCTTCTTCAACATTTCAAATATATTCTTCCTTCCCCTCCTCCTCCTCCTTCTTCCCTTCCTCCTCCTCATTCTTCCTGCCTTTCTGTGTTTAGCAGTGCAAGGGACAGACCCAAGGAATACTGCATGCCAGGCAAGCCTCTCCCACTGACCCACACACCCGGCCCCTTTTCCCCACTCTCAAAGATCCTGACAGGTATCATTTGCAGCTCTTCACTCCCCTGGAATTTTACACCTAATTGTGTTTGACTTTCTCTCCCACTCCATTACAATACATCAAGGTCTGATTTATTTCACTACTGCATCTCAGTACCCAGCACATAGTAGGCATTCAACACTTTTTTAATTAATAAGCCAGACTTTTGGCACAAAATTGTACTGATTTTTGAAGACAAGATTAGTATTCTAAGCTAACCACCAATGAGGTTAGAAACAAGATAAGTCGCAGTCACAGAAATAATAAAAACAAACATTTATTGATTATTTATTTTGTGGTGAGCTATGCAAAAATATTATTTTCTTCAGTACTCACCACAACACTATGAGTTGATACTACTCCTGTTTTACTCTTGAGGTAACTAAGGTTTAGAAGGATTAAGGATCCCACTCACTGTCACACTAGGACTCTCAAGTTTTGTGACATGCTGCTTCTTACAGTTTCCCAGGTATGCACAGGCCTGGCCTGGTGTGTCCATAGACAGGAGATAGGTTTCCAGGTGGAAGATGAGTCTGAATGGAAGAAGAGAGCAGATTATGAGAGATTTGCTGAGCATATTGTTTTTATCTTGTATCATTAGTAAGTAGGAATTTTGCCTAATACTCACTTTCTAAAAGATATGGGACCTATGGCACAAGTTCTGTTTTATTATGTGGACAGAGTTTTACCCAAGAACCTACTTAAGCATCAGCAAAATCCTTGGGGAGTGACAAGGTCATTGGAAGGAGCTGCATTAGTGTATAACAAATAGCTATGAGTTAAAGCGAAACATGCTTTTGTTTAAAGATGAGGGGTCGAGACTAAGGGGATGGCTGAGGCAGGAGGATCATGAATTCAAGGCCAACTCGGGCTACATAGCAAGCTCAAGGCCAGCCTGAGCTACATCATAAGTCCTTGTCTCAGAAAACCAAGGCCTAGGGGTGCAGCTCAGTGATAGAGCACTTGCCTGGCGTGCGCAATGCCCTGGGTTCAATCTCCAGCAGTAGGTGAGGGAGCAGGTTGGGGAGATGATCAGAAACTATTAACTGACAGAAATGATCTATTAATTGACATAAAGAAATGGGAGAAAACTAACAATAGTGTGCTCCTGCCATTATTCTCTTAAAAATGAGAGAACATTGTAGGACCTGGCTCAATAAATATAACAAAACCACACAATTCAAAGCTGCATTTTGCAATAAGAACTCACTTGGGACCTTGTTTTTCATATGTAGAAGAGTGTATAATGTCTGAATCAAACTCCCAAATTTCTATTAAAGTCTTCAACTCAACTATAAAGTAATATTTTATGCTCTCATATAGCCATATGGTAGGTATCAGTATTTTGCTTCTAGGAAATTATTGATAAATAATGGCCTAATTGAAGATATAACTGATTTTGTACTATGGATATATTCCCAAAAAGTTATACACAAGTGTCCTAATGAAGTCAACTTTAAAGTCACTAGGAGAAGTAGCACTTTAAAGAAATCTTAATGGGTTCTCTTTAAAAGAATATTTAGTAATATATGTATTTATTAACTAATATTTTCTTTCTTTAACTATGTGTTTTTGTCTATAGATTATGTATATAATTTTTAAAATGAGTTAACTCATTAATGATGATTGTTTTAAAAATCAAGATGCCTTGTGTTTAATAGAGTTTTTGATCCTATCAATTATTCTTACAGTAAAGGTTAGAGTTTATTCATTGAATGATGACTTGAAGCCAGCCAAAAGAGAAACTGTTTTAACTTTCATAGTAAGTACTTTATTTATTTAAATAATAATTTAACTCATTTTTTCAGAAGTCTCATTCCATAACCCTGTCCTCACACTACACTAAACATTTAGTGTCCCATAAATCGTTATTAAATGTATACCTCTATAATAGACCTATGTGAAAAACTCATAAAAGTTAAATCTTAATAAGTTGTAATATTTTGAATTAAGTCACTTAAGTACATCCTTGGTGATTTCTTTTTAAAATCATATTCAAGAATTAATTAATTGAATTAATTCAAGAATTAATTGAATATCTACCATATTTTTATTTGTATAATTAAGATAAAGAAATATAATTCATGATACTTACTTTTGAAGAACTGGTACGTTAATAACTAATACACTAACACAATGGAAAGTTTTGCTTAAACATGAATTCAGCAGTTATCAACCACTTAAAAGACATGACTTACCTAACAGATGATGTGAAATAAACTTCCATGGTCTTACCCAGTTTGTAATAAACTCCCATGGCTTTACCCAGTTTATATACCTAAGACATTCTTATGGTGAACTAAATATCACAATTTGTCATAACTGCTCATTTGTTAACAGTAGTTGTGCTAGTAATGGTCTTTTGTTTTAGAAAATGACACCTTTTCTGCTATGCAAACTTAGAACGCACTTATAAAACAGAAGATATTAGAGAGCAAAACCATACTAGAATATAAGCAAAAAAATATGCATTCAGGCAAATGACACAGGTGCTGAGGGAAAATGAAATATGAGTGAGAATGAGGGGGGATATAATCCTTCTCTGGAATGGAATAAATAAAGGAAACCTTGAGTTGGATCTTCATGAAAGGAATTGACGTAGTTCTTTTAAAATGATGATGATGATCCCATGTAAGTAATAGCTTTAGTTCATCTATGGGAGCAGGAAGAAAATGAGAATGATATATAGACAAATATGGAGAAAAATAAATAACTAGCTGACTGATAGAAAGTCTAGAAGAAAACAATGCACAGGCAACATCACCTTAAATGCTCTTTAGCCTATCAGAGAATACCAGGGGCCAGAGAGACATATGCTCTCTATCTCGCCTGTCCATGGCTGACCTTGAGTGAAGCAGAACCCTGGCACCCATGCAAAAGAAAGGATGCCAGTCATCCTGTGCAAGAGCTTCCCCAGGGAGAGGGGGTTGGGCAAGCTGATGCCAGAGCCAAGTGAGGCAGTAGGAAGCATCCTGAAAGTAGAACTTGAGAAAGATCATCTTAGATGGATTGCACACAACTGATGAAGGGACAAAGAACTGCCAGGATGATACTTAGTTATGAGTGTCATAACTAAGGAAAGCAAATAAACCAGGAAATAATTACCACATTGAGATAAGTATCACAAAGAAAATACATGAGAGAAGGAGAGAGAGAGAGAGAGAGAGAGAGAGAGAGAGAGAGAGGCTACATTAGATCACACCCATGGATAGCATCTTTGCAAAGGTATTTTTGCCCTGTGTCATAAAGAAGATTGTGAAGATTAAGATGAAGCACGTTCTAAGCAGAGGGGACAATAGGTGCAAAGGTACTGTTCAGAATAGGTTTTTGCAAGTTTTACAGTTTGTAATTCAAGGAAAAAAAATTTCAAAATTCCAAACATGAATTTCAATCATAATTAATGATGCTAAGTTTTTACATTAAGGCTGGCCTAGACTGCCAGGTCCAATTCAAAGAAAGTCAAAATCTTATCTCAATAATTTGCTAACCAAAACACAAAATGACACTTATTAGGAAGCTTTGTGGGGACTTTCAAGTTTGTTTCACCATTTTGAGGGTTATATCAGGTTTAAGGAGCTGGGATTTAGCTCAGCTGGTAGAGCGCTCCTCTGCAGTCTCTGAGGTCCCAGGTTTGATTCCCAGCACTGCAAAAATGGGAGAAGGATGTGGCAATCCACTCCCGAGGCAATCCTAAAACAATCAGCCATTGAAAACCCTATGAGGGTCGCTATGAGTCGGATACAACTTGACAACACCTAACAACAACAACAACTAGGCTTAAAATGTCCATCCTGTACATTTATTAAATGTCCACCTAAGAATACAATTTATAGAATATTTGCTTTTGAGAATTTCAAATTAACATTTATAAAAATTAGATTTCAACACTTAGAAGTCTGCTAAGTTCATATTTGGCTGATGAAAAACATCAAGGTTCTTTGTTGTTGTTTCCATTTTGTGGACTTCTTGTCATGGCACAACAGGAAGGAGAGCCTTTTCTGGGTAAGGAGGAACCATGGAAGAGGTTCCAAAACAGGGAGGGGAGTAGCTTTAAATGAACTTTATTTGCTTTCCATAACATCTAATTGAATTTTGTCTTTCATATTTAATTTGAAGACATGGATGTTTGCTGGTAAATAATTTTTTAAGGTAAAGATTACACAATCAGTTAAACTTCTAAAATGTGGTTTCTGTGCTTTGAGGGCTGCTGTGGATTGACTGTATCCCCCAAAAGTTCCTGGTTAAAACCCTATTTCCCAATTTGGCGATGTTGGGAGCTGGGGCCCCATGGGAGATGTTTAGGTCATAAGGGTTCTTCCTGCTGTCATGGGAGGGAGTTCTTGCCATAGTGCCTTTGTCTTAAACATGAGCTCTCCCACACCTTGGCTTCCCCTTGTACTTTGCTACCCTAAGATGAAGCAGGACAACCCCACACATAGTCCGCCCTCTGATGCCAGAGCCAGCCTCTTGACTTCTCACCCTCCAGAGCTGCAAGCTAAAACAAGTCTAACAAATCTCTACTCTTTATAAATTACTCAGTTTTCACATATTCTTTTATAGGAGATAGCAGCAGAAAACAAACTAAGCCAAGGATGTTTGTTTTTATTCACAGGATCCCGAAGGATCAGAAGTTGACATGGTAGAGGAAAATGACTATACTGGAATTATCTCTTTTCCTGACTTCAAGATTCCATCGAATCCTAAGTATGTTCGTGTGTTTGTTAAGAAAATTTTCTCTAAAAACCCCATCTAGAGCTTTTGGTGGTAAAGCAGATAAGCAGTCACATGGAACCACCTATTCTTGGCAAGGGGCATCACTCATGTGGATATGCCAAATCCTTTTTACTCTAGTGAGAAATTAAGTTCAATTCCTGCTCCCCCAAAATATCCCAATCCTAGACCTAGCATGGCCCACCTGTAGCCCCAGCTACTTATAAGGCTGAAGCAGGAGGAACTCAGGAGTCCAGGGCAAGCTTGGGCAACAGAGAGACACTGTCTTTAAAATAATAATAATCCAAATACTTCTCATCTGTTCTCCTTACATAAAGAAGTAAAAATTTGGATGAGGCAGAAATAGTCTTTGGGCTTTTATAAATCACAACTCCTGCCCCTGAAGAACTCTAATAAGCTGTCGATCTGAAGGCCAGTGTGAAGAATAGTAGCTATTATCCACATGTGTCTATTGTTTTTATTATTAATTAGTGTTTTAATTGTACATACTTATGATGTACCCCCACATGTCTGTCAGTTTGCCGCACTGTGGGGGCTTGCGTGTTGCGATGAGGCTGAGAGCTCTGCCACTGTAACCTCGGACATGAGCAAGGTTACCCACAGTGGACAGGTTTTCAGCTGAGCTTCCAGACTAAGACAGACTAGGGAGTAGCCACTCCCGAAACAACTAGCCATTGAAAACCCTATGGATAGCAAAGAAACACTGTCAGATATAGTGCCGGAAAATGAGGCCCTCAGGTTGGAAGGCACTCAAAAGACTACTGGGGAAGAGTTGCCTCCTCCAAGTAGAGTCTACTGTGATGACGGAAATGGAGTAAAAGCCCAGGGTGCTCAACTTGCTGATGTGACACGACTCAAAATGAGGAGAAACAACTGTAAACATCCATTAATAATTGGAACATGGAATGTATGTAGTATGAATCTAGGAAAATTAGAAATTGTTAAAAGGGAAATGGAGTGCATAAACATTGACATTCTAGGCATCAGTGAGCTCAAATGGACCGGCATAGGCCATTTTGAGTCAGACAATCATATGGTCTACTATGCTGGGAATAATAAACTAAAGAGAAATGGGGTTGCATTCATCATCAAAAAAGACATTTCAAGATCTGTCCTGAAATACAATGTTGTCAGTGATAGAATAATATCCATACGCCTACAAGGAAGGCCAGTTAATATGACTATTATTCAAATTTATGCACCCACCACTAAGGCCACAAATGAAGAAAGGGAAGACTTTTATCAGCTTCTGCA
>VMDO01026772.1:0-26230 GCA_007922755.1 Pedetes capensis
AGCTGCGGCCTTTGATTGAGATAAAATTCTTCCCCCGCCTACTTCCTCATTCCTGTGAGCTTAAAAGGACCAGTTTCGTTTCAATAAAGTGAGACCTTGACAACTACTTGCTTGGTCTCGTTCTTCTCTCTCGCCCATTTCTTTTCAGACAGGTCCCCCTCGAACCCCGCGAATAACTAGGGTCCCGCGGGACGGGACAATCTTGGACTTTTAGGCTCCAGAATTACAAGAAAATAAATTTCTTTTGTTTAAGCCTAAAAAAGACAAATTATTCAACTTAAAATTGGACAAATTTTAAATAGATGTTTTTCCAAAGGCGATTCAAAGATGGTCAATAAATACATGAAAAGATTTTCAATATCATTATTCATAAGAACAGGAAAAACAAAACAACGAGATATCACTGCATACCTATAACAAAGATTATGTGTAGGGTGCCTATGGGGCTGGGATTTAGCTCAGTTGGTAGAGCGCTGTGCTGCAGTCTCTGAGGTCCCGAGTTCAATTCCCAGCACCACAAAAATGGGAGAAGGGCCTGGCAATCCACTCCCAAGACAATCCCGAAACAGTCAGCCATTGAAAACCCTATGAACGTCGCTATGAGTCAGATACCGACTCGATGGCACCTAACAACAACAACAATTAATAGGGTAATGATAATGTTCTGGAATTACAGTGTATGGTGTTTTTGAAACTTTGTGGACATACTAAAAAATGAGTTGTATAAAATAGAGTACTTTATGATATACAATTCATGTCTCAAAAAATCAATCAAGGATTTCCACTTTGGGGAAAATGAAGGAAAAATATTTCCTTATTCTTCTCCTTTATCACAGCTACAAACCTTTGGTATTATATATAAATCAAACATAAAAGGCTAAAATGTAGAGAGAAGAAAGCAGATGAGCTAGGGATCTTGCGAACCCAAGGGATAACATGGCCATGAGTTCTCTGGGATTACTTTTGCCTCATGTATCCCATATTTGGGGTTGAAAAAGCCAGAATAGCAGAAACATTAATTGGTACACATAGGAAAAGTTACCTCTAAAGCCTGTTCTTTCTGTTTTTTTTTAACCAAAGTACCAGAAAAGGGGAAACATGGCTAAATAAGAAACTTTTAAACAATAACCTATGTACTAAAACATGACAGAAAGAACAAGCACCGCCACCATTCACACCAGAAAAGGCCAAATTTGGAGCCTAGAGTTCCATATTTCTGAAGTTGTAAGTAAATGCTGTAAAAGAAGGCCAAGCAGACAGCCAGGACTTTTTTATCTTCAATATTAGTAACAATCCTACAGCTGTACCACTGTGATGTTTGATCCTGTCATATCTCCAAAGATAAGAAGAGTCAGGCCTGGTTAGTACTTGTATGGGAGACCTCCTGAGAACACCAGGTGCTGTAGGCTTGGCAGAAGGACCTGGCAACCCACTCCCAAAAATCAATCCGCCAGTGAAAACCCTATGAACAGCAGAGAAGCACTGACAATAGTGTTTCACCTGTTGTAAGTAGGGTCGCTATGAGTTGGACACCAACTTGATGGCACCTAACAACAATCAGTAACAAGGCACTTTTATCTGCATGATCAATGAAAGTGACAAGGGGACCCAAATCTTACTTCATCCAACAGTAATAAAAGCCTCTATTTGGGTATCAATAAGGCCAATTGGGAAAATGAACTTCACTTCCAAATAGGAGTAAAGAGGGAGCAACTCAACTTTCCCTGAGAGAGCAGTGTCAGCAGAAACAAGTCAAAATAGAAGGTTTAAATAACATCTAGAATCTCATGATCTCATATGAGAATATCCAAATATTTTAATTGAAAACAACTCATCATACCAAGAACAAGAAGTACCTCAACCTAAATGATAAAAACCAATCAATAAATACCAACAATGAGATGACAGGAATGTTAGAATTATATGACAAAGATTTAAAAGCAATCATCATAAAATGCTTCAGTGAACGACTATGAACATATTGAAAATGAACAACAAAACAAAGTTTCAGCAAAGAAATAGAAAGTCTCAATGAAGAAAAAGATGTTATGAAAAAGTATCATTTGTGAAGTTTAAAACTGAGAAAATACAATAACCAAGATTTAAAAACCCAGGACAAGGGCTGTATAATAGAATGGAGGGCAGCGAGAAACAAATCAGGGAACAGAAAAATAGAACAATACAAATGATCAAATCTGAACAAGAGAAAATATTTCAAGAGGAATGACAATAAGTTGATGGAACTGTGCAATTATAACCAAAACAATAATAAAATTCACATTGCAGAGTCCTGGAAGAAGAGGAAACAGTGGGTAGAGATGAAAAAGAATTCAATGAGCAGTGTAAAAAAAAAAACTTGAAAGGGGACTGTGGATTTAGCTAAGTGGTAGAGCATGTGCTTAGCATGTGCAAGGCCCTGGGTTCAATCCGCAGGATCAAATTTTTTTCAAGAAATAATAGATACAAATTTTCAGATTTGGCAAGACATAAACCTACAGATTTAAGAAGGTAAGCACACTCAAAATGGGAAGGGGACAAAGAAATCCATGCTAAATTATAGAATTAAAATTTAGAACATTAAAGACAAATAAAAACGTTTAAAGCATCTGGAGAATATCAAAACCTCATTGATAGGGACACAATTCAAACAATAGCTTTTTTTAATCAGAAAATATGGAAACATGAAGTATGTGATATTACATTGTTCAAGTGTTGAAAGTATTGTCACTCCAAACTTGTACACTCAGTAAAAATATATTTCAGGAATGAAAGGGAAATCAATATTTTATCAGATGAAGGAAAAGTAAGATAAGTTCTTGCCAAGAGATCTACTCTAAAGAATGATGACAGGGGCTGAGGGAGTAGTTAAGAGGTGGAGCACTTACCTAACATGTGAAAGGCCCTGGATTTGATCCCTAGCACCATAAAAAAAATAGAATGACTACAAGAAGTTCTCTACACAGAAATGAAAATAGAAACTCCAAGATTTGAGATTATCTGCAACAAACAATGAACAGAGTAAGCAAAAATATGAGTAGGTATAATGGTCTTTTCTTTTCTTCATATGTATAAATTGCATTTGGTGGTTGAGTTGGTCAAAATTCATCAATTAAAAAAGAGAACAGTTACAATCAGACAATACAAGACAGACAATAACAAGTGTTGGAGAAGATGTGGATAAAATGGAACCCTTATACATTGCTCATGGGAACATACTGATGGTGCCACTTTGGAAAAACCGTTTTTGCAGCTTCTTAATAAGTTTGACATATGTTAACTATATGACCTAGAAATGGCATTCATAGACATCTACTCAAGAGAAATTAAAATATATTTTCACACAGGGACATGCATATGAGGGTTCATATCAGCATTTTCAAAATCACAAAAGGCAGAAGCAACACAAATGTCATCAACAGATGAATGGGCAAACAAAATGTGACGTACTGCTACAATGGAATACTTTTGTTGCTGTTGTTAGGTATTTATCAATTAAAAAGAATGAAGTAGTAATCCATGATACAACATGAAGGAATCTCAAAAACATACTAAGCAAAAGAAGATATGTATCAAAGAACATGTATTGTTATGATCCAATTTATATGAAATGTTCACTAAAGAAATACAGAGACAGAGCCAGCGCAGCAGCACACGTCTGTAATCCCAGCGGCTCAGGAGGCAGAGGCACGAAGATTTCAAGTTCAAGACCAGAGGCAGTCTGCGTAATTTAGTGAGACCCTGTCTCAAAAAGTGAAAAAAAAAAAAAAAAGTGGGCTGGGGGTGCAGCTCAGTGGTCCAGCACTTGCAATGCATGTAGGCACAAGGCCCTGGGTTCAACTCCCAGTATCAAAAAAAAAAAAAAATACAGAGACAGAAGGCAGACTAAAGATTAACTAGGGTTAAAGATGAGAATAAGGAGTGACAGAAAATGGAATAAAGATTTCTTTTGGGTGATGTAAATGTTTAAAATTAGTTTGTAGAAAGTTGTAGGAGTACAGAAGTTTACTAAAATCACTGGATAGGCATATGGCTCAGTGGTACAGTGCTTGCCTAGCATGTGCAAGGCTCTGGGTTCAATCCCCAGTACTGCAAAATGAAACAAAACAAAAAATCATTGAATTGTATATTTTAAAATTAATTAAATAAAACTGTCTTTTAAAAGTTACAATTCTTTTCAGCTGTTTCAAGATCATTAAACTAGGAACTTTGTGCCTCAGATTCCCATCCATTCCCCAAAAGTGCCTCCTTAGCACATTAAAGAGATAGGATGTTATATGGCCAGGTTTCTTCTCTATCCACTTCATCAGGTACTATTTTCAGTAGTAAAGTATCACTTAGAAATCATGGTGTTCCTTGTGTTTACTGACAATGGATAAACAAAATGTGTTTTTCTCAGCTTGCCCAATTCTGAATTCTCCTATAGTTCAACAAACAAATTATCTTTGGAATCACATATGACTTTTCAGCACAATGTTTAAGCAAGAAAACAGATGAGCTGATTTGACTATACTTGTGTGTTTAGCATTTCTCTAAACTGCTCTGTCCGTTTGACATATGACTAAATGTCTGGACTCTCTTTCCATTTTGACAGAATTTTCCTCCTCCTTTTCTCTCCCTCCTTCCTATCCCCCACAGCCACCATTACTTCACTTTTACAGTATTTCCAGTACTTTATTTGTACTTGTAATAAAATATGCCCCTTTAGTCCTTTCCCTTTCTGTCCTTCAAATATCCCTTCCTAGCCTAATCATTAGTGGTGAAAAGGAGAAACTATCAATGAAGCAGTAATCAGCAAAATACTTTTCCCTCTAGACACTGACTTATTGGGCCTTTATGGATATTTGAGGCTGGGATTTAGCTCAGTTGGTAGAGCGCTGCGCTGCAGTCTCTGAGGTCCCGAGTTTGATTCCCAGCACCACAAAAGCGGGAGAAGGACCTGGCAATCCACTCCCGAGGCAATCCCGAAACAGTCAGCCATTGAAAACCCTGTAAGGGTCTCTATGAGTCGGATGCCGACTCGATGGCACCTAACAACAACAACAACAACATGGATATTTGAGGGTAATTTTGGTTTTGCACTGTTTTTGCTTGTTTGGTTTTGGGGGGTCCTTGAAAGAGAAGAACTAATGCAGAATTTTGAATGTGATGTTAAGTCGAAGGTAGTTCACTCTCAGAGTTGATATAAGACATTTACTAACATGCAAGAAAACCAAAGATATATGGGTTGCTAGAAAGCTATTATGAAATATTTTAAGATTCCCTCATTTCTGGCTAGTAAAGTTCTCTATACTACAAAAAGCTAGATTTTGTTGCTATTGACAGTATAACAAATTTTTAAAGTTCCTAGATAATCAAGCTATTGAATACAATGGAAATATTTTCACATTAATAACACAAATTCTTTCTTTAGTAATGATAATGGTTTGATCCATTCCTCTTATAGAATTAGTTTCTTCCTCCCTCATACACCCTAAGTACTTTGTTTACACCACTGTACTGCTAATGCAATGCTAATCTTAATTTCAAGTGTGTCCATATCTGTTTTCCCAGTCTTCCAGCTGTAGTATAGGAGAAATAGCAGTGAAGCCTGTATTAGAATACCTGGATTAGAATATTTGTTCTGTTATGCAGCAGCTGTGTGACTTAACTGTCTAAATGACATAGATTTTGTGCTGCTGCCAAGTATGAACCAGTTTGGCACATTATTTGAAAACTAAAATATGTGATCTCTATATTTTAGTGGACAGGTTTCTGCTGAGCTTCCAGATTAAGATAGACTAGGGAGTAGGACCTGGCATCCCACTCCCAAAACAATCAGCCATTGAAAATCCTATAAAAAACAGAAAACACTGCCAGATATAGTGCCAGAAAATGAGCTCCCAAGTTAGAAGGCATTCAAAAGACTACTGGGAAAGAGTTGCCTCCTCAAAGTAGAGTCTACCTTTATGACAGAAATGGGTTAAAGCCTCAGGGACCTCCATTTTCTGACGTGGCATGATTCAAAATGAGGAGGAACAAATGTAAATATCCATTAATAATTGGAACATGGAATGTATGTGGTATGAATCTAGGAAAATTAAAAATCATCAAAAGGGAAATGGAGAACATAAACATCGACATTCTAGGCATTAGTGGGCTAAAATTGGACTGGCATGGGCCATTTTGAATAAGATAATCACATGGTCTACTATGCTGAGAATGCTTAAAGAGAAATGGGGTTGCATTCATCATCAAAAGAGACATCTCAAGACCTGTGCTCAAGCATAATGCTCTCAGTGATAGAATACTATCCATACGCCTACAAGAAAGGCCAGTTAATATGGCTATTATTCAAATTTACACACCCACCACTAATGAAAATAGGGAAGATTTTTACCAGATTCTACAATCTGAAATAAAGTGAACATGCAATCAGGATGTACTGATAATTACTGGTGACTGGAATGCAAAAGTTGGAAACAAAGCTCAGTAGCTGAAAAATATGGCCTTGGTGACAGAAACAATGCTGGAGGTTGCACGATAGAATTTTGTCAGGCCAATGATCTTTTCATTGCAGATACATTTTTTTCACCAACATAAATGGTGACTATATACATGGAAGTCACCAGATGGAACATACAGGAACCAAATTGACTACATTTGTGGAAAGAGATGATGGAAAAGCTTAATATCAAATGTCAGAACAAGAATAGGCACTGATTGTGGATCAGACCACCAATTGCTCATATGCAGGTTCAAACCGAAAATTTAGAAAATTAGAACAAGTGTACAAAAACCAAGGTATGACCTTGAGTATATCCCACCTGAGTTCAGAGACCACCTCAAGAACAGATTTAATACATTAGACAGTAATGATAGAAGACCTGATGAGGTGTGGCATGACATCAAAGACATCATTCATGAGGAAAGCAAAAGGTTATTAAAAAGACAGGAAGAAAAGATGAAATTACATGTGAAAAGAGACTCTAAAACTTACCTGTGAACATCTACCAGGCAAAGTAAAAGGAAGACATGTTGAAGTTAAGGAACTAAACACAAGATTTCAAAGGGCAGCTCGAGAAGACAAAATCAAATATTGTAGTGCCATGTGCAAAGAGCTGGAGACAGGAAACCAAAAGGGAAGAACATGGTGTGTTTTTCTCAAGCTTAAGGAATTGAAGAAAAAAAACCAGGCTTAATTGGCAATAGTGAAGTATTCTACAAGGAAAATATTAAACAATGCAGGAAACATTAAAGAACATGGAAGGAATGCACAGAGCCATACAAAAAAGAATTAGTGGGTGACCAATGACTTTAAGAGGTTGCATGTGATGAGGAACTAATGGCACTGATGGAAGAAGTGGAAGCTGCCTTAAAGGAACTGGCAAAACACAGGGGTCCAGGAATTGATGGAATACCAATAGAGATATTTCAATAAACAGATGCAGCACTGGAGGTGTTCACCTGTTTATGCCAACAGATTTGGAAAGCAGGTACCTGGCCAATGACTGGAAGAGATCCATACACGTGCCTATTCCCAAGAAAGGGGATCCAACTGAATGTGGAAACTATCAAAGGATATCACTCATATCACATGTCAGCAAAATTTTGCTAAACATGATTCAAAAGCAATTGAAGCAGTATATACACGGGGAATTGCCAGAAAATGAAGCCAGATTCAAAAGAGAGTATGGAACCAGGGACATCATTGCTGATATCAGATGGATATTAGCCAAAGCAGAGAATACCAGAAAGGTGTCTGTCTATACGTTATCAACTATGGAAAGGCATTTAACTTTGTGGATCATAAGAAATTATGGATAACAGTGCAAAGAATGGGAATCCCAGACCACTTAATTGTACTCATAAGGAATCTGTACATGGAATAGGAGGCAGTCATTGGAACAGAACAAGGAAACATTGCTTGGTTTAAAGTTGAGAAAGGTGTGCATCAGGGCTTTATCCTTTCACCGTACCTCTTCAGTTTCTATGCTGAGCAAATACTCTGAGAAGCTAGATTTTATGAAGAAGAATGTGGCATCAGGATTGGAGGAAAACTCATTAACAACCTGCATTATGCAGATGATGCAACTCTGCTTGCTGAAAGTGAAGAGGATTTGGAACATTTAGTGATGAAGACCAAAGAACATAGCCTTCAGTATGGATTGGGACTCAATATCAACAAAACAAAAAACCTTACAACTGAGTCAGTATGCAACTTCATGATAAATGGAGAAAAGATTGAGGTTGTCCAAGACTTTGCTTACTTGGTTCTACAATCAACACCCACAGAAGCAGCAGTGAAGAAATCAAAAGAAGCCAGATGCAGTGGTGCATGCCTGTAATCCCAGCAGCTGGGGAGGCGGAGACAGGAGGATCGCAAATTCAAGACCAGAGGCAGTCTGCGTAACTTAGCAAGACCCTGTCTCAAAAAGTAAAAAAATGGGCTAGAGGGCGCAGCTCAGTGGTCCAGCACTTGCAAAGCATGCAGGCGTGAGGCCCTGGGTTCAACCCCCAGTACCGAAAAAAAAAAAATTAAAAGATGCATTGCATAGGAAAAGCTGTTGCAAAAGACTTCTGTAAAGTATTGAAAAGTAAAGATGTCACATTGAATATGAAGGTGTGCCTGACTCATGTCATGGTATTTTCAGTTGCATAATATGCTTGTGAAAGCTGGACATTGAATAAGGGACACAGGTAAAGAATTGATGCTTTTGAATTGTGGTGCTGGAGATGAATATTGAATATACCATGGACTGACAAAAGAACCAACAGTTCTGTCCTAGAAGAAGTGCAATCAGAGTGCTCCTTGGAATAATGATGGATAGACTGCATCTTATGTATTTTGAACATGTAGTCAGGAGGGACCAGTCCCTGGAGAAGAACATCAAGTTTGGGAGTGGCAGGTCAATGAAAAAAAAGTGAAACCCTCAACTAGATGGACTGACACAGTGTCTGCAACAATAGGCTTAAGCATAAATAAAATTGTGTGCCTGACATAGAATCCCAGAGTGTTTTGTTCTGTTGTTCATAGGGTCACTGTGGGTCAGAACCAACACCACAGCACATAACAACAACATATTTTACTTATGTGGAGAAGATAGGCTAAAACATTTGAAATGAAAAAAATCTGTACCAAATGTCACTGGTTGTCCGGTCCTGTCAAGTCAGTGTCTGACTCACAGCAACCCTATGTACAACAAGTGAAACACTATTGTCAGTGCTTCTCTGCTATTCATAGGGTTTCCAATGGCAGATTGATTTTTGGGAGTGGGTTGTTGGGTCCTTCTCTCAAAAAATGTCACTATAGACTTGAATAAATTACTTAAAGGTTCTGAGATTCAGTTTCATCATCTGTAAAAGATATAATGATGCCAGTGGCAGAAAATGAGCCCCCCAGGCTGGAAGACATTCAAGAGATGACTGGAGAATAGCTGCCTCCTCAAAGTAGAGGCAACTTTAATGATAGGAGTGGAATAAAGTCCCTGGGACCTCAATTTGCTGATATGGCTCAACTCAAAACGAGAAGAAACACAGTGGCTGCAAAAATTGGCTCAAACATAAAAAGATCATGTGCATGGCACACTGTCAGGTAGTGTTTCATTCTGTCCTACATAGGGTCGTTATGAGTCGGACCCAATTCAACAGCACTTAACAACAACCTCATAAGTTTGTGAGAGAGTGTAGCTCAGTGTCTGGAAAATGGGTGATATCAATTAATGTTACCTTAAATTGGAAAGCTCCATACACTCCCTTCATCTTCATCCCCCCCAAAAAAACCCTGAAATTCAAAACTGCATATCCTTATTCATATTTTAAGAAACAGACAAAAAAGGCAACACTCTGTCAAGCCTTTCTAAACAATTTCAGTCAGCATAGCCCTTTGGTTATGAGTACTGGGCTTCTAGAATCAGAAGAGTGCCAAATTTAAAATCACGTCTGTCATTTAATAACTCCGTGACCTTGGACAAGTTACATATTCTCTCTGCATCTATACTTCCCATCTGCAATATGAGATGATCATGGTACACACCTCATAGGGTCAGGAGAATTAAATAAGCTATGTACGGGGATCACTTCGCACAGTCCCTGACACTAGGTGAAGTAGTAATAGAAATTTTCCTCTAGTAAAATGTTCGTAAAAATGCTTACCCCATCTCCCAGGGTTATGGCAAAGATCTACTGTAAAAGTCTCTTAAATTGCAATACTGAATAAACATAAGCGATTGGTGTATGTGCACCTTCAGATATTTTGCAAAAGTTCTAAGCTCACTTTTATAAAATATGCTTTCCCTCGACTGCTTGCACCAGGAGTAATTATAGCCTGCATTAATTAAGAGGAAATAAAATCAGAAAGTACATCCCCTAGATACAAGCAGCTGATGCCCAAAGGGCTGTGTTAAAATCAGCACCCTCAGACCGGACCTCGATAATTCCCCGGAGTTCACCTCTAACGCCCCCCTCCTCCAAGCCGCGCAAGCGTACACTGAATTTACTCCTCGGTCCCTCATGCCCCCGCCTCCAACACCCCCCCACCCTCGGTCAGCCCAGCACGCAGGCGCGTCTCCTCAAGTCCTGTCCCTACCCCCCTCCTCTTTCTCTTCATTTCGTACCCCCTCCTCTTCCAGCAGCTCCGCAGGTACAAACTCTTCTCTGAGAGAGTGGCGGCGATCGCGAGGTCACGTGATGAGCATCCTGCTGCCCAACATGGCGGAGTTCGACACCATCTCGGAACTGGAGGAGGAGGAGGAGGAGGAAGAAGAAGAAGCGGCAACGTCGTCGTCGTCGCCGTCGTCGTCGTCGGTATCTGGGCCCGAAGATGACGAGGAAGATGAGGAGGAGGAAGAGGAGGAGGAGGAAGAGGAGGGGGAGGAAGAAGAAGAGGAGGAGGAGGCGCCGCCCCCGCCTCGGGTAGTGAGCGAGGAGCATCTGCGGAGATATGCCCCCGACCCTGTGCTGGTGCGGGGTGCCGGCCACATCACTGTGTAAGCCAGAGGGGCCATGCATGGGGTTTGACAAAGGCTCAGATTTGGCGAAACAGAAATAAGAAGGTGATCAAAAGGTTTGTGGAGTGGGGGAGGGCTGACTGAGGCTTTCAGTTAGGAAGGTTCACCTGGTCTAAGTGGAGAAACTGAGGGTGAATAGGTGTAAAGAAAGTAAAGAGAATGTGGATGATGTACCAACGCCAAGTAAAGAATGAGTTTAGGCCATGGCAGTTAGGGGCTTGAGAGCCGGAGGCATTGAAGTGGGGGTGCGTCTCCCCTTTATATATGCTGGCAAATGAATAGTCTCTAAACTGCAGGATGTACTAGAGGGTTCTTTGCTGCCAAGATTGGTGTCTAGTGAAAAACGGCGACTGCTGTGACCTGTGACGAGAACTAGGCTTGGATTCTTCAAAACAAACATGATATGTTTTGTGAATAATATTATAAATATCCATCCGCCCGCATTTCCATCCATCCATTCTTCCTATCTAACCCTTATGTGAATGAATACAATTATCCTTTCCCTGTTTAGAGCAGTACTCACACTGACGTTCCTTAAATATCACATCATTAGAGGTTCAGGTTGATAGACAGCTGTAGATAGTAAAAAGAGCAATGAATTGAGAGCCAGGGGTCTTGGTCACTAGTACCAGTTTTGCTTTTACTGGTCCTGTGACCTTGGTCGGTTGCTTCTTATTGCTGGGCCTTGGTTTCTCCATCTGTGGAATGAAGAGTTTGGAGTAAATGGTTTCTAAACCCTTTCAGGTCTGATATGATTTAAGATACCTCCAGGGAATTTTGTATGCCCAAATACAAAATATACAAACATTAAATACATCTATGGAGATTAATCTTCCAGGAGCTGAGGATGAGTTCTTGAAATCTTATACAGGATGGTGGCTTTTTTAAAAACTGAGATCTTGGATCATATTTGAGAAAAAGAAAGGGAGAAGGACTTTATCACGTATTAGTTACAAAGGAAAATATGATGGTTGTCTGGGCTTTGAAGAGTCCTTCCTCCTTGTTATTTGCTTGGATTGTCAATACTTGAGAGTTTGAGTATTGTGTTATGTTCCTTTGCTTAAGTATGCTATCTTTTACTGAATTTTCAAAGTAGGCCTGTTCTTTTCTATCATGTCATGCTGTCTTTACTTCTGATAATGACACACCTTTGACTCAGTTGAGTTCATATTGTATGAAATCATAAAATATGTACTACCTCCACCATCATACTAGCTTTCAATTTTTAACATGTTGAGTATTTTGACTGTAGTACGCTTTAGTTATCTTGCATGCAATATCTTAACAAAGATTTTAACACTGTGGAAGAGTCAGGGGCTGTTTTTAGACATGTTTTTTGATTAGGCAATTTGAAGACAGTTTTCCTTGGGTCAAAAATTTTGCAGATAGCCTATAATGTTCAGATGCCAGCTTACTGCGCTGTTCTATGTCCATTCCTTTCGTCACTAGGGAGATGATTTATTACTCAAACTAATAATTCTGACACCAAGGATTCCTTTCATGCAGATTACTTTATGTGATCACAAACAGAAAAGTTATCCTATTCCAGTCCAAAATTTTGTACTCTTAACACTCCCCTCATTGTTTTCTAAAATTCAGACAATGGACAAGAAGCAAGGAAACCCTAAAACCCTAAAACTTACTTGTGGTTCCATTCTACTCTCCACACAACCCTGATGAAGTACTTACCAACCAATTATCTTCATTAAAAGCAGAGCACTGACACTTGCCATGCCTAGACCCTTGTAATAAGTGTAATGTCCCTCCTGGCTTGAAAATTTTGGAGTTAGAAGTGTGAAGAGGTGCTACTGGTAATAATTTGGTATTATCTGAATCCAAAATCAAAAAAGCACAAACAAGTACTTAAATCACTAGACAGTGTACATATTTTGGAAACATATTTAATTTTATTGTACACATTCTCTCACCTAGAAAGCATATTTGATGTTAAATGTCTGGGGTTTGAAAAAAAGACTATTTAGGAGAAGTTTGGCTAAACCTGAGAAATAGGCTATAGTAGTAAAGCCTTTCTTATATCAAGTAAAACCCTTAGGAAATAGTTAATCTTATTCTGATACATCTAAAGTATCAAATTCTGTTTTTTCCTGGCATAGGAATATTCACATTGCCCTAAAGTACTTGTCCTGCCTGGTTTTGGTTTTTGTAGTGATAAGGATCAAACCCAGAGCACTGTGTGTGCTAGGCAAGTACCTTACCACTGAGCTACATCCCTAGCCCTATACCCTATTAGAGTGAAATATTTCTTTTTCTTTCTCATTCTGAACTTTTTCTATGATCTGTACAGCTTTCATTCTACAGAAGATTTTGCTTCTTTTCATAGTTAAAATTTGAAAGCAATAATCTCCAACCATATATTTCAAAAATCTCAAAGTATTTTGAAGTTTTACACCATGAACAAGTGATAAATGTTTGAGGTGATAGACATGTTTAATCTGATTCAAACTCAAAATATCTTAAACCCAATATTTTTTTCCTCCCCACATTGGCTGCATTGCCAGTTGACCTACTTCTGACCTCGATACCACCATTCTAATCTAGAGTTTAAGCCATTTTGACTCTTCCTTATCCTTGAATTTCCCTATGCCACTCTTTTCCAGAAATATATCCTCTCATACCTTTTGCAATATCTCTTACATTTTACATTTTCTCCTTTCCTATTTGGTACTACTCTAGTTTGGGTTGCTATTATCTCTTGCTTTTATTACTACTACAGTCTGCTGCCCCTCTCCACTCCTTCCTGCATGTATGCGCCAAACTGTTTTTCTCAAAACACAGTTTATCATGTTACTTTTCTGCTGCAAACCTGCAGTGGATATTAATTAGATCTGAGTTCCTCCAACCTCAGAGTTCAAGGAATCCCTCCACTTATTCAAAGCTCATCTCTTCCCTTGTGCCTTCCATACATTTTTCTTCAGCTTCTTCCTAGTCTTTGCTCCACCAGTCAGTACCTGGTTCCACTGTTACCTCTCTATACTTCTCTGCTAGCTTGTCCTGTAATCATAATCAATCTGACTTTTTAAAAAACAAAATAAGACAAAAGCCTTCTGATATTCACATTCCCTTTATCTACTGTCTAATCTCTCTTCTTCTCTTCCAGATTTTTTTAAGACTAGATATACTCACCGTATTTATGTCCTCTCGTCTGGATTCTGCTACCTCAACCACAGAGGAGCTGGCCTCAGTTAAGATCACCGTGGTCAGGGGCTAAAGGTGTAGCTCAGTGGTAGAGGCCTTGTCTAGCATGCACAAGGCCCTGGGTTCAATTCCTATTGCTGAAAAAAAAAATGATCACAAGTTCAAAGCCAGTATGTTTGAGATACGAAGACCCTGTCTCAAAATACAAAAGAAAAAAATTTGCCATCATCCTCTTTCTTGGAGGCTTCTACTCCAGAGACCACAGGTACACAGGCCTTCATAAGCAAGGCAGGTCACAGAAGATGGTGTAGCAGAGCCAGGCGCAGTGGCGCATGCCTGTAATCCCAGCGGCTCAGGAGGCAGAGTCAGGAGGATTGCAAGTTTTGAGACCAGAGGCAGTCTGCGTAACTTAGTGAGACCGTGTCTCAAAAAGTAAAAAAATGGGCTGAGGATGCAGCTCAGTGGCCCAGCACTTGCAGAGCATGCAGGCATGAGGCCCTGGGTTCAACCCCCAGTACCACAAAAAAGAAAAAAGGTGGTGTAGCATAGGTAGTGACGGGGCCTTAGTTGAATTGAAAGATATATATCTTGCCTGAATATGTTCGAATTCTAATTAAAAGAAACATTTGGCCAGCCAAACAAATCTGGGAACTCCTTGGCCACGTCTTTCTCCAGGTTCTCTTTGAATTTTTCAGGCTATTCCTTAACCATCTGATTCACAGGCTCGTCTTCCTTTCTTGCCTCTTAAATTCTAGTGAGTCCTACTCTTCTTATTCTCTACTCTCCCTAGATGATCTCATCTTACTTCTGGTTTCAGTTATCCTATGTCTCCCAAATATGTATCTTTGTGAAACTGTCTCTTGTTGATAGAATTTGCCCACACTGTTTTGTTAAACAATCTGAACATATGAACTTTAATTTGTTCAAGATTTTGAAAGACTCATATAGATCCATTTTCAAAAAGATGAAAAGCAAAGAGTGTAGGGAGAGACGGAACAGCAACTAAAGAGCCCCATTCTTCTTTGCCTTTTCAATTTCTTTTACTCCAAAGAATTGTAATGAGAAATTAAAATTTGAGACATTGAAGATACTTAACAAAGAAAATACAATACTAGAGAACCACTAGCTGGGTCAACTTCAAAACATACATAATAGGTTCTATATTTAATGAAGTCAATAAAATGGCAGTGTGAACAGTTCCCCAGTGCCTGTTTGTCTAATGCTGAAGAGCCCCACATCTTAGCTAATGTATTTCACTGATGAGTAATGAGTAGATGAGCTTATCTAACCTCTGTGGACTCATAGTTCTTAACTTAATGGTTTCTTTATGAAACAGAGCTAGGTGTTTATGCAGCAGCAGTCATTGCAACACTATCTTTGTAGATACTAAATGAAATTCTTAGGCTTAAGGTTATTTAAGTATTCTTTTTATGTGCTGAAGTCTTTAAAGAGGAAAGTTTAAGAAAGAAATCCCTGGTAGGCAAGAATAGGATAGGTACTGCCTATTGGCCAAAATTATGGAAGAGTATTGGGCCTAGTGTGATTTCCTTCATGACTTTGTTTGGTTCTTGAAGCAGGTTCTCACTAGGTAGTGCTGGTTCACCTCAAACTCATTATGTAGCCCAGACTGGCCTCAAACTCATGATCCTCCTGCCTCAGCCTCTCATACTGGAATTACAGGTGTGTACCACCATGCCCAGCTTCTTCTTCATACTTACTGATGTGAATATACAGTTGGTCCTCTATAGCCACCAGTTCTGCATCCACAGATTCAACCAACTGCAGATCAAAAATACCTGAAAAAAATGTCTGTCCTGAACATGTATAGGCTTTTTTCTTGTCATTATTCCCTAAATAATGCAGTATAACAACTATTTGCTTAGCATTTACATTGTGTTAGTTATTACAAGTAATCAACAGATGATTTAAAGCATACAGGAGAATGTATGCAGGTTATATGCAAATACTGGCAAGGGACTTGAGCATCCAAGTATTTTGATATCCAAACTGGGGCCTGGAACAAGTTCCCCACAGATACTGAAGGACAACTGTATGGAGGTCATAGGGGAGTAGTCTAAGAAGCAAAATGATATTTTGTTTACCACTTCTAATAGATGTTTTATATTTTAGAAGAGACAGTTCACTTTTATATTAAAGAAGAAAATAAGTAGTGTTAATATAGAAAATATTTCTTGGGAGCTTGAGCACTGGAGGGAGTACTATGAAGACTGCAGAGAAAACAAAGTACAGGTCTTGCTTTACAAAGCTCATGGGAAAATTGCCTTTATGAGAAGGATATGGAGCAGCAAAGAATAAAAGAAAATATTTTACTAATTATTGTACAGATTAGTTGTGGCGTTGAGTGTTCAAAGAATGGAAATCCATGAAGGCTTGAGCTTTCAAGGCATTACAGTGAGGGTTGGAACTTGATGTGAGCCTTGAAGGCTAAGTAGGATCTAAACTACAGAGAGGAAGTAAGCAAACCACAGGAGCAAAAACAAAAGCCAGACTGGCAGTGGTAATGGAAAAAAAGGAAGCATTATGAGGATAATTTCAAAGGAGCAAATGATAGGACCTAGGGGACCACCTGGTTTTAAGCAAGGTACAAGAAATAGGAGAGAGGGTGCAAAAATGATACCAAGGTCTAGGTTAAAGGAAGAAAGTCAAGTGCCATTGAAAGAGATGAATGTAAAAAGGGGGACTGGTTTCTAAGGAAGACTAACTTTATTTTAGACATGTTTCACTTGAGATTTTATTACTTTGTGGCAAGATATTCCTTAGGAAGAGAAGTGGATGAATTAAAGCTAAATTTGGGAGGAAATGAGTGTTGGGGCCAAATGAAAAGAGTGGGAGTGTTGGGAAGGGAATAATCAATAGTCATGGCTGCAAAGTCAAGAGAAAAATTTTGTTCTGAGAAGAGGACATTGAGTTTGGGATAAATAAGACAAGATAAACTTTTCTTTCTGGATAAATTTACTAAAAAAATATTTTTAGTGAAATATCAGCCTCAAAAATCAAATTTGAAAAGGTTAAGAAAGGAAGCAGTATTGGGGAAATACAGTGGAAAGTTCATTTGATGATAAGTACAAAGAAAATAAGCAAAGCCAAGAATTTTTAAAATTGTAAAAATATTCCATACATCTTGATGGATACATTTGTGTATATCTACTACATATTTGATATCTAGTAAAGGAATGGCAAGTGATAAAAGCTAAAATGGTAATGATCTCTAGTTGAAGTAGGAACATGTTATTGACATTGCATTCAGACAAGATGTGGAAATAGAATTCTCCTTTAAAATGTATCACATCTATTTTCAAAAAATGAAAAATGCATCTATTCCTTTTTGCACACTAAGAATTGACACTTTGTACAATGATGAATTACATCTTTTTGAGTAGTAAGAAATTCACTAATTTATTTAAGTGAAATTCACTTCTTGTTCTAATAAATATTTGTTGTGCTATTGATTGCTGAGTTAGCACATAGTTGCAAATATGTTTAATTCTCGAATGTCATTTTCTCAAACAGCAGGTGAAAATTGCCATAAAACTTCATGCATAGGGACGTCTTATCTTTTTTTTTAAGTTTGGCTGTACTGTGTCTATGTACAGATTTTAAGGGAATGTAGTCGGGCGCGGTAGCGCATGTCTGTAATCCCACTGACTCAGAAGGCAGAGGCAGGAGGATTGCGAGTTCGAGACCAGAGGCAGTCTGCATAACTTAGCGAGACCCTGTCTCAAAAAGTCAAAAAAAATGGGCTGGGGGTACAGCTCAGTGGTCCAGCACTTGCAAAGCATGCAGGCGCAAGGCCCTGGGTTCAACCCCCATTACCGCAAAAAAAAAAAAAAAAAAAAAAGGGAATGTGTGTTTGCACATTGTATTCTCATTACATGTGGTAGTGACACCTGAACAGAAGTAATGAATGACCTTTTAATGTAGTTAAGGTCTTTTTACAATTGCTAATTAATTTTTCCACCTATTTTTAAGTATACAATTTGTTTCAAATACATTTTTAACATACAAGATACAGTATATTTATGCATAGGTCCCTATCTTGCTATTAGCTTAAGACTGGCTTGTTTCCTTGAAAATAAGTTATTAGCATAAACACTGCAAGAAGAATATAAAATTCCTGCATAGAGTTTAATCAGATATTGAATTCCTGACATTTCTTTAAAGAGATGCTAGGACCAAAGTACCATAAATTGATTGACTCAAACAGCACAAACTTTTATTAAACACGTACTAGTTTCCATTGTGCTGCTAGGCATAATGGGAAATAGAAAAATAAATAACCTACCATTTCTGTTCTTAAGGTGCTTAATACAGGACAGAAAGGACTTAGAATGCACCATTTGAATTTTAGTTCTCCCTACCTCTTAACTCGGGGCTGGCAATTCCCAGCACCGCAAAAATGGGAGAAGGGCCTGGCAACCCACTCCCAAGGCAATCCCGAAACAGTCAGCCATTGAAAACCCTATGAGGGTCGCTATGAGTCGGATACCGACTCGACGGCACCTAACAACAACAACAACAACCTCTTAACTGGGGGCTGGGATTTAGCTCAGTTGGTAGAGTGCTGCACTGCAGTCTCTGAGGTCCCGAGTTCAATTCCCAGCACTGCAAAAATGGGAGAAGGACCTGGCAATCCACTCCCAAGGCAATCCCAAAACAAACTGCCATTGAAAACCCTATGAGGGTCACTATGAGTCGGTTACCGACTCAAGGGCACCTAACAACAACAACAACAAACCTCTTAACTGAGCCTGCAGCTGTAGCACTGTGGTGTCTGATCCTGCCAGATCTTGGAAGCTAAGCAGGGTCAGGCCTGGTTAGTACTTGGATGGGAGACCGCGTGGGAACACCAGGTGTTGTAGGCTTGGGAAAAGGACCCAGCAACCCACTCCCAAAAATATATAATCAGCCATTCCCTATGAATAACAGAGAAGCACTGACAATACTGTTTCATCTGTTGTATATAGGGTCATTATGGGTCGGACACGGACTCTACATCATCTAACAACAATAACCTCTTAACTACATGACTTTGGACAGGTCATTTACTTTATTTTTTAAAATTTTTTTCTGAATGTCAGTCTCCATGTCTGAAAAATAGGGATGACAGTATTTCTCTGGAAGGCCTTTAGAGTCATAAAGTAACGTATTTAACTTAACCACAGTGTCTAATCTGATAAGTATGTAGTTCTTGGTAACTGTTATTGTTATTGCCTTCCACATGTGGAGTTCTCAGTAAATATTAGTAAATATTGTAATCATTATGATATGGCATCACTACTGAAACCAACAAGTAGGTGAGCAAAGGCTGATAAAATTCATTTTAACATCTTACAGATTTTAGTGAGCACACTGGAAGAGAAAGTCTTAGAGGCTGGTATCTCTTCTCAAAGCTGGTTGAGCACATGAAAACCACTCATAAAGATCAGCTTTTGAGTATCTGAAGAGTAACTGGTCACATATTATCAAACTCTATAGTTCCAAAGGCTACATTGATGGGGGAGAAGTGTTCTTTTTGTTAGGAACATTTTCATACATGCACAAAAGTAAAAAGAATAGTATATTGCATTCCTACATGCTACTTATCCATATCCAGTTTTAATAGTTATCAACTAAAGTGGGTTTTAACAGAAAAACATTTTAGTCAAAAATTAGGACATTTCTAGCTCTATTATAAAATGTTTTTGCAAATTTATTAATTTTAATCCCATATCATGGGTGTAGTTAGAATGTCACTTTAACATTTATTCCTGTTAAGCTTCTTTTACTACTAATTTGGATTACTAATCAAAGATTCATTTTCTATAAATGTCCAAAAGTTTTATTCAAGGTGCACTTTTTATTTTTAGAAGCTCTGTATCTATTTTTTAAAATTAAGGTTTTCCGTTGGTACTTAAAACATAAAAATTGTACATATTCGGGACACATTTTTAAATCAAAAGACCAAAAGAAAAATGCATGAGTTTGTAACTTTTTAAAAAGAAAGCTCAAAGTTTAAATATACTGGATAGAATATATTTTATTCTGTCTTTGTTTTTAAGGTTTGGCTTGAGCAACAAGTTTGATACTGAATTTCCCTCAGTTCTAACAGGGAAGGTAAGTGAGAATTTGCTTTGAATTTTCCAATTCTAATGCATTGCTTTGTGGCTGATTCAGTGTTATGACAAATGCCTTGACTCACTAGTAATGAAATCAAATAACAGGAGGCCTCCATACTTGGAAGCTGTGTTTGGAGTGACTGAAAGCTGTTTCCATGACTACCAGCCTCTGACCAGTTATTTTGTTTGTTGTTCATTAATTTTGGCCCTTTTTTGTTTTCCTGTTCAGCTTTTCTAGTTTTACCTTTTTCCACACACAGGTAGCTGTGATTGTTTTCATTTAGGTTAATAATTTTCAATGTTTTATTACCAAAGTTCTTTTTTACACTGCATCACTCTATTATTTTTAAAGGGTCACATAGTATGCGTTATACATGAAAAGCATCAAACTTTTGGTTAGACATTTTTCTGCCTTTTTAAGTAGCTTGAGTTTCTAAAAATAGATTTACAGCAGTAAATTATTAGCTTTCTGTTTCCTGGTTCCTCTGTATTCACTAGTATGTTTTAACATTGAGCCTCAAAATTCAGACTTCCCAGGATTCAAAATTAGAGACCAAATATACAGCATGATGATTATAAATAATAGTACTGTATTATATACTGAAAATTTGCTAAGTGAGTAGATTTTAGGTTCTCTTGGCACAAAAGAAAAGGTAATTATGGGAGGATATAGATAAGTTAATTTTCTTGACTGTAGTAATCATTTCACTTTGTATATGTATATCAAAATATCATGCTGAGCCAGTGTGGTGGCACATGCCTATAGTCCCGGCATTCTAGTCCTTGCACTCAGGAGGCTAAGGTAGGAGGATTGCAAGAGTTTGAGGCCCAGACAGGCCTCAAAAAGCCAAAACCAAAGCAAAACAAATCATGATGTTGTATACCGTAAATATATACAGTTTGAAAAAGAAATCCTATTTGGAAAATTATCTTAATGCTAGCTTTCTAGGTGTAAAGAAGAAGGCTCTGCCTGAGGCAAAACATTATTTATACCCATTTGTTACTTGAGAAAATGAAAAAGAGAGAAAACTCATAAGATTACAAAATAACAATATCCAAATTCCAAATAGTTTCCAACTTAATAGCTAAAGACTTTTGTAATTGAAATGATGATTTGAGCTTGAAAAGAATTTAACTTTTTCTCTTTTGGAGCCTAAATCTAATTTTATTCTGTTTAACTTTAGTACTAAATTAATGCTATTTATCAGTATAGATTTTGGTCCTATTTAAAATCATTCCATTCTTTAAAGGGTTTTTATGCTATGTTGGTGTTAATTTTTCTCATATTGTTAGTGAGAAAAGCAAGATGCCAATCAGCATGTATAGTATATATAAGAAATGGAAGAGAGCTGGACCCAGTGACACACACCTATAATCCCAGTGATTCAGGAGACTGAGGCAGGAGGATCTCAAGTTTGAAGACAGAAGAAGCCTGCATAACTTAGCAAGACCCTGACTCAAAATAAAAAAATAAAATGGGCTGTGTGTGCAGCTTGCAAAGCATGTGCAAGGCCCTGGGTTCAGCCCCCAAGTACCACAACAAAAAAAAAGAATTGGGAAAGTTAGCATATTAATCATTGTATTTTGCATAAAAAAATTCTATAAATATATACATGAAACTAATACAAGCTATTGCCTTTGGGAAAGGGAGAATGAAATGGATGGAGGTAAGGATGAGGACAAGGCTGTTTTCTGAATATTTTTGGTTTTGTTTTGATTTTTGAACTATATGACTATATTACCTTTTGAACCTTAATTTGCATTTAATTTATTCTCTCTTGTTCTAAAGTCTTTGAGAATGAGGTAAGACACATCTGTTAAGATTAGCTCCTTTTGTCATGATGTATTTTCCAGCTGTTTATTGGCCTAATTCCAACCCCCTGCCCCCACCAGCCACCCTGGGGGTTGGGGAAGAGAAGACAACTCATTTCCTTTTTCAAGAGGTATGTCTGAGATCATAAGTAATTCTCTTTAATCCCAAAGGTAATTTATACTTCATTTGCTTCATTTTCACCCTGAAAAACGGGAGCCAGCTTGACACAAAACAAGTTTTGCTATCACGTCATGGTTGCAATCCAAGTTTTGTCATCCACTGGCTATGTGGCTTCGATAAGCTACTTCTGAGCCTCAGTTCTTATGTGAAAAATAGAAATAATGCCTCACTCCTTATTTTATGGATCAAATGGAAGCATATATGCAAGTATTCTCAAGTACTTACTAACTTTCCACTGTTACTCTGTGGTTGTTGATAACTGTTCTCAGTGTATCCTAGTTTCACCCACTTGTCTTTCTAATTTACTTACTAGCTTTCCATTTTTAATTAATTGCTTTTGCCAATTTTTCTTCATCTGAGTAATAATTTATTCTCTAGTCCCACTACTTATTTGTCCTACTGACTGTTGACCCTCTCTCTCCAGAAGTATAATATCAAATCCTTCCATAGAATAATAAGCACGATCCCTGGCAAAGTTAATATTTGAAAATATGTGGCCATTTAACTTTGTAACACACAAGAAAACTTTGGTGTGAAACTTTGGCCTCAGGATATCTAGTATATTATATCTTCCTATTCTTTTTTTTTTTTTTTTTTGTACTTGGGGTTTGAACTCAGGGCCTCATGCTTGCATGCTTTGCAAGTGCTGTACCACTGAGCTGCACCCTCAGCCCTGTATCTTCCTATTCTGATCATTTAGAATACTTCACCAATTGAATCAGCAGCTTAGACTTAGATTTGTTTCATATAAATTAATTATAAGTGTTTTATCCAAATGAATAAAATAGCCATGGAAATATATCTTAAATAGCAATATATTGATAAAAAGGTGGTAGCTTCAATATTAAAATTAAAGAGAATATAAATTAATATATTTCCAATAGAAAATTCATTCCTTGTTTGCTGCATGTGTTACTGAGAAAATTACATCCAACTTAAGTACTGGCTTAGTTTTTTAAGTTTGAATTGCAGGTCTTAGAAATTCTAGAAAATGAATAACCTAAAAAATGCCAGTGAATATAGTTCCCAGGTGTAAGAATTATCTGTTTTTTAAACTGGACAGTTTTATGTGCTTAAGTAATCTTTGGAATATCTTTTCATACCACCTCATTTCTTTTCAAGCTTTCTGAAACTAAAAAGCCTACTGACCACAAGATAGTACTATTTTTTAAAGTAGGGGAGTAAGAATGGGTAAGCTGATTTTGGTATGCATTCACACAATGTAAATGATCTGGATAGGAGCTGTTCACATCCATTCTTTTCAGGTGACCATTTTTGTAGCACATACCACAATGATGTGTGGATGTTTATTCAAGTGTGCATTATTTACTATGTATAAAATTTTTCAGGTACTGGATAAATCATAAATGGTACTGTGATGTTTTTCTTAGTGTGTGTTTGGTGATGAGAAAAAAACTACTAAAAAGAATTCTGAAAAGGTTTGATATTTATTTATTTTGGTTCTGGGGATCAAACCCAGGGCCTTGCACATGCTAAGCATGCACTCTAGCACTGAGCTATACCCCTAGCCCCTGAAGGTCTGATTTTTAAAAGTCATGTAGTCATACATTGGTTTTATTCATTTTTTGTTTAATGAGAGATTTTTTTCTCTAGTAGATACTGTTTCATTTATGTAGGTTAGTTCGGATTATCAAAATGTTTCTCTGATAACTAGGGGGAAGAGACCTTACTTGAATATGAAAAAAAATTAAAATAAGAAAATGGTCTGAATTCCAGACTTAATAGCTCTTGTGTTAACTATTTGTTGTTAGGTGCCGTGGAGTTGGTATCCGACTCATAGTGACCCTCATAAGGTTTTCAGTGGCTGACCGTTTCGGGATTGCCATGGGAGTGGATTGCTAGGCCCTTCTCCCAGTTAAACTATTTAGAAATCAATAAATGCAATTGATAAAACAGAAGAAAACTGCCTTTTATAAAACCAGTCTTCCAGCATGAATGAGATTCTAAGTAGTTTTTATATGTGCTCAAGATAAGCAAAATTGCAGTGAAATCTTAAAACCTAAAGGCCATTTTGACAAGCTTTGTGGCTCAGTATTAATTTTTTTTGCTTCTGTGTTAATGCTTATAATGCAAAAAATAAAGTGATCTTTTATATTAAATGCAGAAAAGATTGCTTTCCCTATTTCACTAAAGATAAGTTCTCCTATTGTGATACGACATACCAAGCAGGTATTTTGCACGCAGATTGTGATGACCAGAAAATGAAAGAACTACTGAACTTTAGGAAAGAAATTAAATCTTCCGGCCCTCAGGCTGAAACAATTAAATGGTGTTATGGGGAGATTAGTGTGCAGTGTTGGGAATTGTAAGCCATAAAAATTGACCTTTCCTGTTGTGATCCAATATGACACGTGATGGATAGGGTTGTGTTCCCCACAACTGAAGAAGGCAAATCAGTCCTGCTGGGGTTTGCTTAGATTTTCTTCTGTTTGCAGTCTCCTGCATCCTGTTATAAAATATTATGACCCTATCCCCCACCTTTATGATGTGGTTCTCTTTTTTTCTTTCCAAGAGTCAAAAGGAGTGAAATGTTCCTTTACAACCTACCCTTCAGCTAGAAAGTAAGAGGCTTCCAGCTAACCTTCCTTACTAGAGATACTCAATTATATGGAAGTAAATGAGTAAAATGTTATTAACGGATTCTGCAGTTAACTAAAAATTTCACATTGTTTAAAACTGAGAAGTAATCAGTTCTCATTTCCTACACCTTTATCTTTATGACTTTTACTGTTACTCAAATACAGGTTTTCTTCCCAAGATAATCTTGGCTGCCTTTTAAAGTCAAAATGTAGATCTTAGTTTGTTCTTTGAAATTCTGTTTTATTTTTAACATATTTGTCTCATGACCAAAATTTGAATTCTCTTTTTTAATAACTATAATATTTTAGTTTTTAATTTGTCTATGGTAAGAGAGTATAAATTGAGACTGTTAAAAGTGGAAAGAATTGGTGGGGAAGAAGGAAAATTGCCACATTGGAAGAATGTTACTGTTTTCACTCCCAGAAGCATGTAATAAAAGACAAGTTTTATAAAAAAAATTTTATATACCTCAGCATATAATTTCTTTCATTTATAATGTTTTAAACTAAAAACCAGTTTTCCTTCCCTCTTTCCTTTTATTCTCTAGCTTTAGTCTCCTTCAGCCTTTTAACACTATTCTGCCCTAATAGTAGAATTTTCTTTCCTAGGCTCCTTATAAACATATTTTTTTCTTTTGGACTCACTCGTTTCTGCATTGATTCTCACTCTTTACTTTTAATTTTCTCATCTGTGCTTGAATTTTTTTGTTGTTGTTGTTGTTAGGTGCTTTCCAGTCAATGTCCGACTCATAGTGACCTTATTTACAACAGGCGAAACACTATTGTTAGTGCTTCCCTGCTATTCATAGGATTTTCAATGGCTGATTGTTTTGGGGAGTGGGTTGCCGGGTTATTCTCCCAAGCCTACAGCCCCTGGTGTTCCCAGGCAATCTCCCATCCAATTACTAACCAGGTCTGACTCTGCTTAGCTTCCTAGATCTGACAGGATCGGATGCCACAGTGGTACAGCTGCAAGCTCATGCTTTGAATACTCATTTTAAATAAAAATTTAATTTCTACCTACAAGCTCTTAAAATTTTAATGGGCAGAATTAATAGTTTTATGATTTGCATAAGTTTATATCATAATTTTCCATACTTAAAAATGTGCTATTGACTATGGATACACAATTTAAAGAGATTTGATAGTAATGTTATAGTACAGATTAAAGTTAAATATATATTTTCCTTTGTTTTACCTTCTACCTGGTTACTCGGTGATTCCCAGGAAAAACCAAGTTGAATATTGATGTTTTGGAAAGGTAAATCTTTAGGTAGCAACTTGGTATCTTATTTTTAGAAAGAAGATCAAGGGATTGGGGTTATAGCTCAGTGGTACAGCATGTGCTTAGCATGGGTAAGGCCCTGGATTCAGTTCCTA
>VMDO01026773.1:0-26226 GCA_007922755.1 Pedetes capensis
AACCCACAAGCTGCCAGCAGATTCAACTGTAAAATGTGCATCCCTTCACCCATCTAACAAGGCAAAAATACGCTCCAGACATCCAAAGGCAATGCTTCTGGAAGACAGCTGCCACGGATCAGAATAACTGAATTTACTGTGAGAGCCTATCAGTTGTAATTATGTGGACTCAACCCAGGGAGCCATTAGAGGAGAAAAAAAAAAAAAAGCCAAGATAAGTGTTTTAATGTCTCCTTCTGATGGTGCCTCGGGTTTGCCTCTAACAACTTCCATTTTTCAAATATCATGTCCCAGGGTAGATCTGCATGATGTTTAATTTTTGACACTTTCTGATCAGAGTGATTAACACCAAATCCTTAAAAAGATTTAAAATTTGAAAGTAGGCTGATACAAATGAAACACATTAAAGGAGAATGAAATATTTGTCTATAAGAACTGGGGAGGGAAAATCTCACTTTTAAATATGCCCTGATAGCACAAGTTCTCTCAAGGGATGACACAGTATTCCTTTTGGCTCAAACGCTATTTGTTTCTGCATAATGACCCGTGACTCACTCTTACTGTGAATTACCTGGTGGGAGGTTAGGACTACCTTTTTTTTTTTTTTTTTTTGTACTGGGAGGCTGATCCCAGGGCTTTGCACATACTTTGCAAATGTTCCACCACTGAGCTGCTCTCTAGTCTTCTTTCTTTCTTTATTTTATTTTGAGGCAAGGTCTCACTAAATTATGCACCTGCCATCCTCCTCCCTCCACCTCCAGACTCGCTGGGATTTCAGGTGTGTGCCACTGGGCCGGCTTCCAGCCTACTCTTAAGATGGGATTTCATCCACCTCTTTCTACAAATGTCACACATGTGCACAAGGTTCTTCCACGTCATCTTTTAGACTCTGCATACACTATATGATGAAGGGGTTCATCTTAAGACTAAGACATCCTAAAGTAAATAATATATTGTGGAGATTTTGCATAAAAAAGCATTTCTCATTACAAATTTGCAAGAACTACCTTGGGATTCCATGGTAAATAGAGAGATAACAACTCTGACTCAGGTGGCTAATGTTTCTTATGAAATCTGAAGATGAAGAAAATGTAAGGTTCTTCCTTGTTCTTCCCTCTAATTTCACCCTTGCCCTTCCGGATAGGAGACTCCAGCAATGCAGACCATAGATGTGGAGGGGATGTCTTGCTACTCTGAAGATTTGCTGTGGGAATTCTAGTTTATTGGGTCCAAAATACTTGGTGGCCTCCTCCCACGTGCAAGGCCCTGAATTCAACACTCAGTACTGGGGAGGGCAGGGGAATAAAGAAAAATAGAACTTTACCTCACAGGCATTGTTTTCTATTGTCATCAAAATATTAAAAGTACAAGTAATGATGTGCATTACTAAATACTTAGGAAGTGGGCAGACCCAGTTGCCAACAGCTTCATGTGCTACAGTTTGTGGCAGTGTTTAAGCTTTTGTCTTGTGAGACCTTGGCAGTTCTTAAAGGAGTAAGCAGACGGGTCAAGTTCAATTTAACTCAGCCAGTATTACTGTGTCTTGGGCTCTTACATTACACACTTTATGACCATTGATGCTGAGATGCAGGATTATGAAAAGTGGGTAGGCAGTAGATTAAAGGTGTACCCAATAAAAGGTACTTTTCAAATAGCATTGAGTAAGTGCTGCATATGCATTTACAGGAATTTCTAGCACTCAGAAATCATTAAAATTAAATATATCAATTTTTGAAAGCACCTCTTTGCTCAATTATATGAAAAGATGCTTCTAGACCCTGGGCACTTATTCTGAGAAAGACTAATTTTCCAGGATTCTTTTCACCACACATGTAATGCAATTTTAATATATTTTTCGAAATCACTTTGCATTTCCTATAAACTTGCACAAAGTAATTCATTGAAATCTGCATTTGGAATTTCACCTGAACTTTTACAAAGTGACAGAGGAAGGTGGGAGGGTCACTCCTTTCTCTGCACCTTGAGAGAGGTTTGCATTTCAAAACCCACCTACCTGGAAACTCATACTCAGAGTTCTTTTCTTCTCTCTATGTGTATGCCCTCTAGTCAGGTCTGACTCACAGCGACCCTGTGTACAACAGAATGAAAGACTGCTGACACTGGGCCAAGCCCAGCACTATGTCAGTCCTTCTCTGCTATTTGTAGGGTTTTTTTTTCTTTCTTTCTTCTTTTTGTTTGTTTGTTTTTGTTTTGTTTTGGTTTTGTTTGGTTGAGGTTGTAGTTACTTTTTTTCCTCTCCCTTTATTAGTAAATGATGGTGGGGTACAGAGTAATACAGCATTGGCTTTTTCCATTATGCAACCATTACATCACTTCTGGCTACACTTTCCTCAACCCACAAGGTTTATGGAGCCTGGTGGCTAATATGTAGCAAAACTCAAATGCATATTTGGGTTATATCCCCCTATTTTTCCAGTGTACCCACGTTTGTATGGTTTTCAATTATTTCAGGATTGTTTCAGGAATGGGCTTCCAGGTCCTTCTCCCAATTTTGTGGTGCTGGGCATCAAACCCAGGGCCTCAGAGAGTGCAGAGCAGCACTCTATTAATTGAGCTAAATCCCTCTCACTTAGAGCTCCAGTGTCCCCAAACCCCAGCCTCCACACCTAGAGGTCCCAAAGATCTCCTGTAGTGCAGGTGGGCCTTTAGTATTTCTCTGATCCATTGGCACCCAAAAGAACCTCAAATGCTGAAACTAAAGTAAAACTTGCTACAAGAGATTAAGATGCTCCTAGAGCATTCCAACTGGTTGGGATTTAGCTCAGTTGGTGGAGCGCTGCGCTGCAGTCTCTGAGGTCCCGAGTTCAATTCCCAGCACCGCAAAAATGGGAGAAGGACCTGGCAATCTACTCCCAAAGCAATCCCGAAACAGTCAGCCATTGAAAACCCTATAAGGGTCGCTATGAGTCGGATGCGGACTCGACGGCACCTAACAACAACAACAACAACAACAGAACATTCCATTAAACCTGAGGCAAGGCTGGATTATTTGTTTGGGAAACACAAGGGAAGACTCAAGCAGAAGCCATATAGGATAAGAAAAGGTGAGCACTGACTCATTTTTAGTATCCTATATTGGAATTATTTAGCGCCACACCTTGCTGCCACTGAGAAAGTAGTTGGTGTCGCTACATTTTATCAAAATAAATTATCTTTAAAAGTGCTCAGATGAAGAATAATCCTATACATAAATTGATGTATAAAAAGTACACAGCTAAACTTATCAAAGAAGGGATGATCTCAAAAGTAGAAAGGAGGGAGGGAAATAGCAGAAGGAAGTGAAGACTGCAGAAGGTGGGATGGGGATGAGGGTCAGTGTAGAGGGATAAAGGGGGAGAGGATAATCTCAATGTAAACAATGCAACCTCATGAGTACATGGGAAAAATAAGGGAATGTAAGTCCCCCCAAAAAAGTGCTCAGATGTTATGTAAAGCAGGAAGTAATCTATTCAAGGTTGCTAAGATTCTACAGCATCTATCAGATCAGAAATAAGACCCACTCAACACCACCATTGACCTGCAGCTGTACCACTGTGGGGTCTGACCCCATCAGATCTCAGAATCTAAGCAGGATTGGACCTGGTTAGTACGTGGATGGGAGATTGCCTGGGAATACCAGGTGATGTAGGCTTGGGAGAAGGACCCGGCAGCCCACTAAAAAACAATCAGCCATTGAAAACCCTATGAATAACAGAGAAGCACAATAGTGTCTCGCCTGTTGGACGTAGGGTCGCTATGCGTTGGACACCAACTTGATGGCACCTAACAACAACAACAACAACAACAACAACATTAAGTGCAAACCATGCCAGATGGTTTCACAGCCCAGGGTCCGGGAATGCTTCTGTCCTCAGAACAACACACATACTATACTAGTCTTCTGGTAGCGTGAAAACCCCCAGTGTTAATCAGAGCAATGCCCTGTGTTTCAACAAGAGCATAGACATGGTTCTATTTTTCAGATTGTGTGCTTTTATCTCAGGTTTTGAAAGCAGCCATGTTAATTATATTTCATAAAGAAGGATATTGACCATTTTTATGGTAACTCTAGCTGGCTGCATCTGTGGATCTGAGCAAGCTCTTGTCATCCAGAGCTATTTAGTGCATCACATAGAGTTTGCTTCTCAACCATGAACTCTGCACCTAGGTCACTAAAAAAGAGACTAACTGCTTAAACTATTAACTAATAGTATTGCCTTCTTAGCAATGTATGCACTTCTTAGGAAGAAAAGCTGTATTTTTTTTTTTTTGATGACTTCAGAGAAGTAGTATTGAAGCTCCTTTGGAGCCAGAAGGGAAAATTCATCTTGATATTGTCACATCCACCGTAACAGGACTACTCAGCAACCCAAAGCCTGAAAGAACCTAAATCTCAAAAGCAGGCTGATCCATTCCATTGGATTTCAAGTCTCTTAAAAGAAACTTCTGTTGTTTTGCTTCAAATACATAAATGTTTTATTTAATTGGCATTACCCCCTAATGTTAGGAAAATTTCCATGAATACACAGTTACAAAATACCAAATGGGAACGAGAGAAGTCATATAAACCAAAGAAGATCTAAGGAGAAGAGAAAGGAGGAAATGAAGGCAATGACAATTTTCCTAAATGTGAAACTGAGCACTGTCATAGAAACAGAACAGTGGGATAGAGCTTCGTTAATTTAAGCACAGTAAAACTGCTTTAATTAACACATATGGGAGAGAAGGGAGAGGAGTTTACACTTGTGTGACCTGATGTTTGTTCCAAGGGGACAAAGCAGAGGACTCTCTAGGAAGGATAACAGTGGTTATTTGTCTCCATTTCAAGCGGGGCAGAAGCACCCCAACATGGCATGATACTTGATCTTTGCAGAATCCAGTGTCTCCCAGGCTCCTCTTGCCCTGACCCCCTCAGAAGATGGGTTCCTGTGTGGCAGAGAGGCTTTATGCATTCTGAACGTGATTACAGTGATAGCATCCCCACCTCACACTGCTGGGTCCTCAAAACAACCAAGCCTAGAAATCGGTGGGTCCCCCTCTTCTAGTCTGCAGGTACCTGGGTAGACTTGGCTCCAGGGCTCCACACAGCACTGCCTTAGGAAGGTCCAGTGACAGGTGGTCGGTTCCCAGTAAACCTTGGAAAGTTCTCTAGGCAGAGCTCTGTAAGCCCATGGATCCTGCCTGAGTTTGAGTGACATTAGAAGTCTTACTAAGGCTTTGAACCAAATTCAAACCCAAACCCTGAATTCATTCCCATTCAAGCATTTGTAAATATTTTTCTCAACACAAACCTGAATCTAAACCCAGTTAAAAAAAAAAAAAAACTAAGTTCACATTCAGCTTTTAGTGTCATTTGCTTTATGACACTGGCTATTTAAAAATTGAAAAAAAAATATTAGTCTACCTGTATATAATATTAAAATTTTAAATCCAAACCTGAATGGAACCCAAACCTTCTAAATTTTAACCTGTTGAACCCACACCTGAACTTGAGCCCAATTTTTCAAGGATTCAAAGCCTTGGTTCTTAAGATCCCCAAATAAAATGCCATTTTCGTGAAGTTTCATGAAGTTTCCCAGCGCAGCCTTGGGATGCAGTATTAAACTGTCTAAACCTAACAACAAATAACAATAATTTTTTCTGACAGGGTGGTACATGTGGCTTTTCAATTGCCAGAGACAAGATTTCATTCATGTTTTAAAATTAGCAGGAATTATCATCTAAGCATTCTACCAGAAATTTCCAAAAGAGAGAAGGTCTTACTTATAAAGTGACTTTGGACAAAATGACCCATGAAGTGCTTCCAAATGCCTATTTCTTATTCGCTACTTTTTGAGACGCGTTTTTGTTTGCTCACTTGCTTTTTGAATTGGACATATTTAGATGGTCACTGTTGCTTGTTTGTTGTTGTGTTCAAGATTTTTTACTTCTCCCTAAAATGTCTGTCTCTACTTGGATACACAGAGAACACACAAGTGCATTCTCTGTAAAACAATGCCTACCAGCCCTTTCTGCTTTCTCTCCTGAATGGATTTCCTTTTGCGATAATCCGTGTAGGAAGTCTGTGCTGGCAACTGAGATGTGCCTGAGCTCATGACATGACATCATGGTGGGCTACACACATAACCCACGTCTCCCAATAAGGGTTTCTTTCTTTCCATCATTTTGGCTGTAGACTCAGAATTCAATGTCTAACATCCTAATAGCATAAGAAACTCATGAGCTGAGCTTGTTCTCCTCTATCTCTGCAGGTGATAAATCTGATTCCTAATGCCTGCTCTGCAGGGGTCCATTCAGAAAACAAGAAAATAACCAGGCTTCCTGTCACTGTCTTTGGCTGCGGTACAATGTGTTCCCACCTGCCCCCAGGTTCACCCCTATTCTGACTCAGTGGGGAGTTGCTACTGATAGCTGCTGTATTAACTCAAAACTCATTTGCTTTATGGAAATTCAGGGCCTTTATTTCTCAAGGGAACACAGAAAACCAACAGGCCTCCTACCCAGCTGGTACTTTACATGCAAGCTACTTCATCTGTATAAATTAGATTCAAATAACAGTGTTTTTTCCAGGATTTATAAACTCTGATATTGTAAATAGTAATCTGGCAGGTGTTCTCAGAATCTCTTTCTATCTGTGAATCAACCACATAACTTATACATGGGTTGGGGAAAAACAGCAACAAGAAAATTTTGGCTTAACCTGAAGAGCTGCCCACTGATTTGGGGGATTTTGTTTGTTTTTAATAAACTCCACCCACTTATTGGAAGAACAAAATAGGAGTGGAGTTAATCTTGATTACATGATTCCTTTTTCACTTTTATACTGAATTCCTTCCTTCTAACAAAATCTTATCATAGCCAAACCTATAATTAAAATTGCATGGTAAAATTCATCAAAATGGCTGACGACCCATCCATTGTAAGCAATGTTCACTAAAACAAATTCCAGTGAAATCTAAGAACTGGGACGGTCCATTGAGGTACTTGTATTAGGATGTTGCTGGGTACATGTGTATGCACGTGCATATAAAAATGTGGATATCTCTTTTAAAACATCTTTTCTTATCACAAGACTGAAGCTTGCAGTAGAAAATTGAGAGATCAGTTTGGTTACTGTTTCCTCATTGATTCTGAACACACTTGAAGCATCACACTGGCTATTCTCTAGCCAATTCCTCACTGAGAGATGGATAGAAACAGCAATTAAAGACACCGGGAGGAAAAAAGGATACCTTGTACTTCATGTAGAACTGAGGGAGAGAAAAAGGAAATCCAATAACAGTAACTGACAGGGAATGGCTGTGCTATTTCAGACATAAATTTAAAAAGGGGAAGCATTTCTTCTGGTTCTGTTTCTGTCTAGTACACAGATATTTTTGCAAAAAGTAGGAAAACAATGTTAGATTTGATCTATAAACCTACACAATTTGACTGTATCATGTTAAGAGAGAATAAGAGCTTTGAACCATTTCTATATTTTATAATATTTTGAAGCATAAGAACCTCATGTCCACATCATATAATACTGGAGACTCTCACATACAAATATAATTTAAACATTAGTGCCCACACTTTGTGAAAATCTATAATGGAAATGAAAATGTCATTAATACTCTATTTCTTCAAAAATGCTGACATTCGTTTGGAAAATGGTTCCACACATATTTTTTTAAATGTATTTATTTAGTTCAAAGCCCAATAAACACATGTCCTCCTCAACTCCTGGGAATAACTTTGTAGCCTCTCAGAAATCCAACAATCCCTGTGATTTTTTAAAAAATGATTGGTTTGGTTGAATTTTCTGTTATCAATCAAGTGCTTTGCACTTTAAGCATATTTTAAAATAACCACTAGGACTCCCAAACACACTTACAAACATGTGAGCACTTCACTGTGTACCTGTATGCACATGACATCATGAACTCCTGGAAATCATATGGTAACTGTGACAGAAATAGAAAGCAATCAATAAACAAGGATTCATCTCCTTAATCAAAACTCCACAATCATTAAATTACTTCCAAACTCATTATTTACATTTGTACTCTGGAAAGAAACTTCAAATGAAAATTAGGATATGCTTTCAACTTGTTGTTGTTAGGTCCCTTGGAGTCGGTATCCAACTCATAGAGACCTTATGTACAACAGGCAAAACACAATTGTCAGTGCTTTTCTGCTATTCATAGGGTTTCCAATGGCTGGTTGTTTTTTGAGAGTGAGTTGCCAGGTCCTTCTCCCAAGTCTATAGCACCTGGTGTTCCCAGGCGGTCTCCCATCCAAGGACTAACCAGGCCCAACCCTGCTTAGCTTCTGAGATCTGAGGGCATCAGATGCCACAGGGCTATGGCTGCAGGCATGCTTTCAACTATGCCTTCTTTATTTTAACCTTTACTTGAAGTTCAAAGCATTCTACCATCTCTACCCAAATCTTCAACTTCACTGAAAAGTATGAATCACCATAAAATCTGAACCCTTAAAATTCATTGCTCTTGTTTATAACTTAATCCTCCTATGATAAAAATTTTTGTTAAACACAGCTATATGAATATTAGAATATAAGTTCTCATTTAATAGGAATTAAGTTATAAATATTAGTAATATATATTCCCACTACATGCCAATTACATACACATATTTATAATGATACCAAACCACTGTGTGGAACTATATCTGCATATATATATATATATATATATATATATATATATATATATATAAAAAGAATATATGTATATATTAATTAATGGGAATTAAAGAAGGAATGCCAATTTCCACCAAATCATTGTTCCCTTGGCAATACAAATATTTCCTGAACTTTGTGCTTCATTAAGTTATTGTTCTAATTTAAAATGTGAAGTCATCTTGTTTTCATTTTGTTATGTCATGGTAAAAAAAAAAAAAGATTTTGCAAAGTGGAGCTTTATAAAAAGGAAACATCATATCAAATGTAGCAAAAAAAACCAAGTCTTTTTAAGTGTGAGTCTAAACATTAGGTGCTATGTCACTTGTCATTAAATTTTTTATAACATTAATGACATATTTTTGCTATCCAAAGATAATTTCTGCTAGAAAATAGAAGATGTGCTGCATGTTTTCAATTATATCTGATATTTAGGTAACTAATAAGTCTTAAAAGCTACCCATAAAATTTCAATAGAAAAAAATCAGTACTGTTCAGAATTTGTTTGGTTAGATTCTCTTAAGTTCAAACATTTTAAACAGATTCTTGTCCATAAATGACTTTTCTCCTCAGCAATAGAAATGACAGCAGAATTGTTCCTTCCTTGGTCTGTAGATTTTAGTCAAATCTACCATGAGCCATCAACCTTTCTGCCCATTCATCTCTTTCTTGCATTCTGGGATCTGAGAACAGTCAACAGAATTGCTCCCTTTCCTTAACAGCGAAGGATGAAATGAAAGCTGAAGACCTGCACCTGTGCATTTAGATTCAGCTTCTATGGCAGGGTAACATTTTAATTTACAGTTGTCTAGTTGGTAGAGCACTGTGCTGCAGTCTCTGATGTCCCGAGTTCAATTCCCAGCACTGCAAAAATGGGAGAAGGATCTGGCAATCCACTCCCAAGGCAATCCCGAAACAGTCAGCCATTGAAAACCCTAAGAGGGTCGCTATGAGTCGGATACTGACTGGATGGCACCTAACAACAACAAAGTATATAAAGAGCAGATGGAAGTGCTAAGTAATAGCATAAAAAATCTAGAACAGTTCATGTTTTACAGATTTTGTGTCCTAGTAAATAAAAATATAACCATATCTTTCCAAATATATTATGGAATCCATGGATTTAACAATGGGCACAACATGCCTCCTGGGTTTGTTTTTAAAATCTTCCTCATCTGCCTTTCAAAAATATTTTTCTGGGAATCTGTATTCCACTTGCATGCCCCTGCTGGGAAAATAGAAACAAATACATATATTGTTTGTTGTCGTAAATCACCCAGAGGAATATTTTAAAATATATGACATTCTTTACATTTTGACGGTCAAAGAATTGTTTTGTATTTTGGTGTTTTTGTTTTCATTATGGTAATAGTCCCATCATAATGTGTTTTTATTATTGAAAAATGTATAGCTTCACTTGCAGTGAAAACTAAGCTATCATTTCATACTTTCTGCACATTTCCAAGGAGGACAAGAAGGTCAGAAGTAGCTTTCAAAAGAACCCCCTGACACATCACAACGTTGACTAGTATATCAAACAGTAAGCACATCACTAAACTATTTTTACATTACTCCTATTTGACTGTTTAAGAGAGTTGTATGTAAATATATATATGAAAACTTTTGCATTGTATTACTCTTGATGTGCCAGAATCCATAAACATTTTGCACTGTACTGTGATTTTCTTGCATGTAATGTATGATTGTACATATGACTAATAAAGAAAGCCTAATAGTGATAGAATCTAATTTCCCTTTATTCTCATATGATAACAAATCTGTTTAAAAAGAAGATTCTCCTGGTAAGTGTTGCAAGGTAGGCAAAGAGCCTCATCATTATATTAACAAATCACTTTGATACTGAATACATATTTCAAAGTGGATGAAAAGGTGAGCATTGTATCTTCATGGTTTCTAATTTTAGAACCAATATATTCTTAAACCTTGACAATCGTGACCTCTAAACTAAAATTGCTAATCAACCCATACAAAAAAAATCCTCTGCTATAAACTACACAGTTGAAAATATAGATCGCCATATTCACTTCTAGCCTACTTTTCCAAAACAAATGTGCTATCAATATTTTAAGCAATGAATAGACATAAGTTCAATAGGTGAAGTACAGAACATACTTTAAATGGTTTGGTATGATTTTTTTGAATGTGGAAACAGCCTCAGCATGAAAACACTTTATGATAAAACTATTTCATAATAACTGGATAGGTCCAGATTGCTCATAAAATAATTGTCTACATGTGCCTTTTGCAAAGAATAACTTGTGTCCTGATATGTGAAAATTTCTGCAGAGCATCACCAGATGCAACTTCTGAAGACATACATCTGTTATTCGTTTTATGCTGCCCAAAACCTCTGACTGGGATTCCAGTACTTAATAGTTAAACTCCAGTCCCTTCTCATGACATGTAAGGGCCTTCTTACTTTGTTTGACTATATCACAATTCATCCATCAGCTCTGTTACAGGTAAATATTTGAGTTGTTCCTAGTCTTAGATAGTCATAAACAATGCCAGTATGTACATATCTTCTGGTCCACATAATATAATATATGCATTTCTCTTGGGTATTGTCATGTTGCTCCACATGTCTCCCAGCTTGTTGTGCTGTGGGGGCTTGTGTGTTGCTATGATGCTGAAAGCTATGCCATGGATATTACAGATAACATCAGGGCCACCTATGGTGGACAGGTTTCAGCTGAGCTTCCAGACTAAGACAGACCAGGGAAAAGGACCCAGCAGCCCACTCTCAAAACAATTAGCCACTGAAAACCCTATGAATAGTACAGAAGCACTGTCAAATATAATGCCAGGAAAGGAGCCCCCCATGTCGGAAGACATTCAAGAAATGACTGGGGAAGAGTTGCCTCTACAAAGTAGAGTCAACCTTAATGACGGGAATGGTGTAAAGCCCCTGGGTCCTCCTTTTGCTGATGCAGCACGACTCAAAATGAGAAGAAACATAGTGTCTGCAACAGTGGGCTCAAACATAAAAAGATCATGTGCACAGCATGGCACAGTGTTGGGTAGTGTTTTGTTCTGTTATACTTAGAGTTGCTATGAATCAGACCCAACTCTATGGTTCCTAACAAACAATTGCCATATCCACAGGCTAGTTGTGCTAGGGCAAAGGGACAGTTTCTTGAGAGATCAAGCAAAATACCCAGAGATGGTGTGTGAGACATAAGACTTATTAAAACTTACTAACAAGGAAGGTCCAGGAGGAGTGAATGGTCTACCAATATTCCTCAGAAGATCCAGCTATAACTGGCTGGTCAAACAGCACTGGTTCATTCCACAGTGCTCTTCCACACTGCTTACCACAGGCAGAGGGGTTTTATAAGCTTGACTACCTAAGCTGTGACATTATTAGTTTCCTTTGTCCTTCTATGCCCAGCAGTCTAAGGAACAGTTGATTTAGTTTACATGCAGGAAAGCTGTTTCCTTTTGCGGATTGCCTGATTCCTGGCATACTTATGGGGACTTAACTTTACCTGGACATTTGTGTCTTGGTGTGCTCTTATTGTCATTTACCTGGTGACAGCCTTGGGAATGGAAAGGGATGTTTCAGGGACATGGGCATTTGATGTCCTACTTTGCCTAGAGATCATACAGGTATATAGCTCAGAATAAAACTGTTTGGTAAATAATGTTTCTAAAGTGACAGTACCAATTTCCTGTCTCCAGTAATGTGTGAGAGTTCCCATGCTACCCATCCCGGTCAACACTTGAAGTTGCTGATTTTTAATGATTTTATCATCTCTCTGGGATGTTGTTGTTGTTGTTGTTAGGTGCCATTGAGTCGAGTCTGAGTCCTAGCGACCCTATGTACAGCAGATCCAAACACTTCCCAATTCTATACCAGGCACACGATCTTATTTAAGTCCATTGTTAAGCAGACATAGTGTCAATCCATCTGGTGGAGGGTTTTCCATTTTTTGTTGACCTTCCACTCTCCCAAACATGATGTCTTTCTCCAGGGAATGATCTCTCCTGACTACATGTCCGATATATGTAAGATGCAGTCTGGCCATTCTTGCTTCCAAGGAGCACTCTGGTTGCACTTCTTCTAGGACAGATCTGTTGGTTCTTTTGGCAGTCCATGGTATATTCAATAGACATCTCTAGCACCATAATTCAAAAGCATCAATTCTTTTCCTGTGTCCCTTGTTCAAGGTCCAGCTTTCACAACCAAAGATTTGCTTTGCTGGGATGTAGTGATATCTTATTATGGGTTTAGTTCACATTTTTCTGAGACCAATTATACTAAGAATCTTATCATATCCTTATTGGCATTTGGACACTTCCTGTTACAAGGTACCTGTATAATCTTTTTATCTATTCTTTATTGTGTTCTATGCTACATTCTATTAGCTTTCAGTTCTTTATTTTTTCTGGAAACAAACTATCTTTTCCCACTCTGTGTGTCTTTTTACTCTTGTAAAGGTATACATGAATGAATGGAAGTTATGTGTTTTACTATAGGCTAATTCTCAATGACAATGATTTTCATGTCCTTTTTGAGACATTTTTACCTATTATGAAGTGAAAAAGATGTTCTCATGTTTTCTTCTATAAACTTTTAACTTTCACAGTGTATATCTGAAAATTTTTTCTGGGTGTTATAGAAAGTAGACACAGTGTTCATTGTTTTTATATGCATGTTCAATTGACCCAGCACATTTTAATGGGAAGACTATTTTTCCTCACTGCGCCATCATATACTTATGCTATAATTCAGGTAACTCTATGCATGTGGATCTGTTTATGTTTAATCTGTTCCATGGGTCTGTGGACATTGTTTTAGATACTATAACTTTACAATGAGTGTTGATTAGCTGGTGTTTAGATACTATAACTTTACAATGAGTGTTGATTATCTGGTGATATAAGTCCTTCAACATCTTTGTCCTCAAGATTGACTGCTGTATTGGGCCCTTTACATTTCCATACACACTTTAACATGACTTAGCTTGTCAACTTCTGCAAGAAAAGGCCAAAGTGTTTTGACTAAGGGCTGCCTGCTGGGAATGGTCTATACTTTGATTGACTGGGTATATGAGTTAGACTTATCATCACTGTACCAAATTCCTGGTAGAAACAACTTCATGGAGGAAAGAGTTAATTTGGCTCACAGTTGCGTGTTTTTGGGTCCCACATGCTTGGGAAGAACATTATGGTGGTGGAAGAGTTTCTTCACCTCATGGTAGACAGGAAGCAGACTGAGGGAGACAGGAAGAGGTTAGAAGCAAAATATTCTCAAGGGCCTGCCCCTAGTGACCTAGTTCCTCTACCAACAGCCGACCAGAACCTCCCAAAAATAGTGCCACCATCTAGATACCAAGCCTCCAACACATGAGACTTTTGGAGAAACACTTCATATCAAAACCATAACATCCTATCCCTGGCCATCACAAGGCCATGAACGTAAGATGCTCATAAATGTAAAATGCATTCAGTCCATCTCTGTGAGTCCCCAAAGGCTTAAGAATTCTAACATTGTTCAAAATGTCTAAGTCTGAAGTCTCTTCTGAGACTCAATATAAACTCCTTGCTATGGGCTCCCGTAAAATTGAAAAGAAAGCTATATACTTCTGGGATACAATGGCACAGAATAAACATTCCCATTCCAAAAGGGACAAATGAAAGCACAGAAAACAGGAATGTGACCAAAGTAAGACCAAAACTGAACAGAGAAAATATTAAATTCTGTTGTTGTTGTTGTTGTTGTTGTTGTTAGGTGCCATCGAGTCGGTATCTGACTCATTGCAACCCTCATAGGGTTTTCAATGGCTGACTGTTTGGGGATTGCTTGGGAGTGGATTGCCAGGTCCTTCTCCCATTTATTAAGTCCTGTAGCACCATGTATACCAAGTTCTGTGTACATATACCCACTCCTGGACATCCCATGCTGAGGCTGGGAACACCTTCACTCTCAAAGTGCTGGAGATATAGGGCATCCAGAAGCCACACCAGGTACAATAAAACACATTCAAAACGGCAATGAGTTAAAAGATATTCAGTCATGACTCAGTCTTTTCCTCCCCAAACTTCTGATAGCAGGAGCAATGAGGCCATCTCACAAGAGTACAGATAGTTCTCTTCCAGAGATGAGCAGCTTGATTAAAAATTCATATGCCTTTGCAGAATAGGAGTCAAAGAGAAACACAATTTGAGAAGTGAAAATGAGAATAGTACTTAAGCCAATTATAAAAAATAAGTAATATGAAATGCATACTGAAATTAGAGTTCATGATGGGAAGAGATGGTCTTGGATTCCTACTTTATTTACCTCACATCTCCTACGGGGTCATGTGATTCCTGGGGCCGGTTGGTAGTCAACTAAATCTTGGTCTATTTCTCTAGGCGAATCTATAATGCACATCCTGACAAAGCTTTTATTTGGTTCATTTTCCAACCTGGATAATTAATTGGAGATATCTTTTGCAAAAGCAAAATAGATTAGAATAACAAGAAGTACAGAGGAGAGCAATTAGCTTCCCGTATTAAGACTATGTATCAACCCTAAAGAATACTATACACTTCATGTCTGTCCAGATCCAGGGGCAACCTTAGCTCTGTTTTTAATTCCATCTTCTGCCTAGTGATGGACAAAATGTCAGCATATGAAATCCTTGACCCAACCAGAGTGTCCAGCTTCTCTGAGCTACTTGAGCCAAATATCCAAGCATGCGGACACCATTGGCAGAAAGACTCAGAAGACCCCAAGGAATGAAGACAGTAGCTGTGGGCACCATTCAAAATTTCCCTAACAAAGCCTGGTACTTATACCAGTGCTATCACTGTTAGTTTCTCATTGAGACAAGATGTGTATTTTCTGAGTGCAAAATCAAAGCAAGTATACTAAAACTTCTAGATAGAGATAGAAAATTAAAAGAACATGTTTAATATTACCTAAAGAAGCACCTGGGGTTTACCTCATTTGGTAGAGTGCTGCTCTGCACTCTCTGAGCACCTGGGTTTGATCCCCAGCCCTGCAAAAACAGAAGGACATGGCAATCCACCTTCAAAGCAATCCCAAAACAGTCAGCCACTGAAAACCCTGTGAGGGTCACTATGAGTAGGATCCAACTCCATGGCACCTAACAACAACAACAAAGAAGCAGCATTGGAAAATACAAAGCTTGCTGGGCTTTCCTTTTTGAGTGTTGAGTATTTTCACTATTTTGACTCATGTAATGGAGGGTGGACGAACTGTTATCTTTTGAGTGTTTAAAACCTAGAAAGACATAGTCGGCCCATCTGCAAAGCTTGAGTCATCATACTTGGAGAAAGAAATTTGGTTGGTTCCATGGAAACAGCTGAATGAATTCATTGGGTCTTGGCTGTCACAAAAGCATGGTCACCCTTTATGGTGCATCTCAAACTCTTTTGAGTTCTCACTTTACAATCTCTTGCCTTTAAAATGACTTCCAATCTGGAGCACATTACAACCCAGAGAACACCCAGAGATGAACGGCTGTCATGCCAAGGACAGAACAACCACTAACAGTGCCCTTCTGAGCAGCGCCTTGTCCATGCTCCACTCCTCATCTGAGTTACTGCCATTTTAGAAAGAGCCCCCTGATGTATGGGCCCTGGGGATGCCTGTGAAGTTTCAATGATCCTCAAGGAAAGGGAGGGTATTATTATGGCTGCTGCCAGGTTTAACAGCAGTCATAAATCTGTGGTTCACTAATATGTTTCCAGAGAAGCAATCAGAATGAAAGACACTTAAAGTCCCTACCAAGTGTGAGTAGGCACTTAAAGCAGCTCCTAGCCTGCAACTAGCTTGCTAGAAATGTGATCAAATGCTCCTCATCTTCTCCACTGTATACAAAAGGAAGATAGGATCTGCAGACCAAAAATGGCCAGAAATAAGGAGCATAAATCCTAGTGCCCGCAGCTTAAATTTCAGGAGGATGCTATTCCTGGGCAAAAATCACCCTTGCATCTCTCTAACCTCAAGCAGTTAAGGAAGCTGGTTTGCAGACTCCAGGAATGTGTTCTGTGCCCTGGAGAGAAAACCAGCTCAGAGGACCTGGAACATTGATATGCAAGTCACTGTCAGGCTATGAGTCAGTTTTCTTCTCAAGGCAATTAGCAATTACCAGCATTTATTCAGTGAATGGGAGTCAGGCAAACAGACAGACACTGACAGTCTGTCATTATCGCACAAAAGAACCCCAGCTTTTATCCTCCTCAGAGGAAGTAAGACTTTAAGAACTCCTCAACTTTCAGGCTCACACACTTCCCAGACCTATGATTTATTTCATCTTCAACCTTAAAAATAATATAAAGTTTAGTGATTTCTATTTGAGGAGCTGCCTGCAGGTGCATCTCCCGAGACTCCTGTGCAGCTGCAGAGCCTGGTGGAGGGGCTGTGGAACACAGATGCAGTAGGTCAGCCCACAGAGCGCTCCAGGCTCTCCTCCACCCTTTGACTCCCTGGGGCGGGGGCATCCTGCAAACTTCCTTCCTTTGCCACTCCCTAACTGCCCAGATGCTGTTCTCACATGGTGAAATCAATTGGATAATTACTCTTTACATACCAGTTTTGAGCCAGAAGCAAGAATGGACAGAATACTCCTGCATGGCCTGGATCTTCAGCATTAGACTTACAGTGCAGTCAGAGCTGTAGTAATATAGTCAGTGTCAGTCTAGACTTGACACTCCCTGGGAGTCTAGGGCTTGGGATTTGGTGCTCTCAAAGGGGAAGTAGGTCCGCTTCCTACTCTACTGGACTCAAGAGTTTGGCCAAAACATTTAACTACTCTGAGCATTAGTTTCGTATTCTCATTTGTAAAAAGGATAAGGTCTATCTCACATAAAAGAGAGAATATGTACAAAGAGCACACTCCCTTGCACATAGCACTTAGGCAACCGGTACTAATGGTAGAAGTCACAAGCTTATCCTGGTCTTTACCAGCTGGTAAGTAGAAAGAGCTCAATGGGTGCACTGACCCTTAAGTCTCAGTGCTGCCCCTCTAAGATTGGTAATGCCTGAGAGTTCAGTCCTTTCCATTTATTCCCTCATGTACCCGGGGCACTCCACCACTGAGTGCACCCCTAGATCCCCTTTTCCATTTTTTATTTTGAGACAAAGTCTTGCCAAGTTTTACAAGCTGCCTCTGGCCTCGAACTCACAATCCTCCTGCATCATCCTCCCAAGTCACTGGGATTACAGGCGGGCACCATGGCACCTGGCTCTAATTTCGTCACTTTTCTACGGGAAGCCAAACTGCTTATGTTTCTATCATATACCTTGCATTTTTCTGAGTTCCCTCATCTGTCCTGCTATGGTTTGAAGGTGTCCCCTCAAAGTCCATGCATTGGAAACTTAAAGCCCAAAGTTACACATTAATGAAATTTGGAAGTGGGACCTTTGGGAGGTAATTAGAATTAGGTGAGGATGTGAGGTGAGGCCCTGAGGTATATTTCAGCAGTCGCTCCTCTGTCCCAATGATCTCACTCTTGATTCATCTATATCAATACCTCAAAACTCAGCTCAAACCTCACCTGCTCCACAGAGCCCTCCTTGACCACTCTCTCCAACACACTTTTATCAAAACTACTCTTGGTAGTGCAATTTGACAGCGAATTTGTCCTTCTACAAGGACAGGAGACAGAGAGTAAATAAAGATTAATAAGACCATAGAGGGACGTATAAGAGTATAACTACCTTCTCTCATATAGACCTTCTTGTCCCCTCTACAACTCATGTTGAAATGTACTGTCAAGAAATGGGATCTTTAAGAGATGACTGGGCTCTGAGAGCTCCTGCCTCATGGATGGGATTAACACCATTGTAAAAGGGTGAGTTTGGCCCTCTTTGTCTCTTGGCCCTTCTACTTCTTGCCATAGGGTGGCACATCCAGAAGCCCTTTGCCATATGCCAGCACCTTGACTTCATACATCCCAACCTCCAGAACTGTGAGACAAAAATACATCCTATGAAGTGCTAAAGAAGAAAATCAGCATGATGTCAATTGATACAAAAGATTCATTTTACAGAATTTAACACCTGCCGCTGTAGCACTGTGGTGTCCCATCCCATCAGATTTTGGAAGCTGAGCAGGGTCAGGCCTGGTTAGTACTTACAGGGGAGACTGCCTAGGAACATACAGGTGCTGAAGGCTTAGGAGAAGGGCCCAGCAACTCACTCCCCCACAAAAAATCAATCTGCCATTGAAAACCCTATGAACAGCAGAGAAGCACTGACAATAGTGTTTCACCTGTTGTGTGTAGGGTCGTTCTGAGTTGGATACCAACCCGATGATACCTAACAACAACAACAACATGATTTTAACAAAAAACTCTCAAAGTAATAAGAATAAGTGGAAAGAAAGAAACTCTTCCATTTGATAAGGAATGTCATCCAAAAAACCTACAGCTGCCCTTATACTTAATGGTGAAAAACTGAAAATTTGCCCCCTAACTCCTGCAGCCATAGCCACTGTGGCTTCCAATCTCAGAAGCTAAGCAGGGTTGGGTCTGGTTAGTACTTGGATAGGAGACCGCCTGGGAACACCAGGTGCTGTAGGCTTGGGAGAGGAACCCACTCCCAAAAATCTATCAGCCATTGAAAATCCTATGAATAGCAGAGAAACACTAACAATACTGCTTCGCCTCTTATACGTAGGGTCACTATGAGTCAGACATCGACTTGATGGCACCTAACAACAACAATAGCAACAAAATTAGGAACAAGGCAAAGGGGTCCACTGTCACCCCTCTTAACCAATATAACATTGGAAGCTACAGCCAATGCAGTAAGACAAAAAATAAAAAGATATAAAACTAAAAGTCATATAGTTCAGAGAAGAAAAAATATAATTCCCCAGCTTGCAGATGACAGGATTGCATAGAAAATCCTGAGAAATCTTTTTAAAAATCTATCTGCTAGAATTAATAAGAGCAAAAATCACAGGATTCAAAATAAACACACGCACAAATCAGTTATTTTTCTGTATACTTGCAATGAACATGTGGACACCAAAATTAAAAATGCAATATCATTTACAATCTCTCAAAAACAAAGAAATACTTAAGTGTTATACTTAATAAAGATGTATAGAATTCATATGTTAAAAATTATAAATCACTGATTACAGAAATCAAAGGGATCTAAATAAATGGAAACATATACTTTTGTCATAGGTCAGAAGACTCAGTGTAGTTAAGGATGTCAATTCTCTTCAAATTGGGTTTGATTCCATTTCTATAAAGATCCCAGCATGGCTTTTAAAAATAGATATAGGTGAGATTATTCTAAAATTTACATAAAAAGACAAAGAACTGAAAGAGCTAAGATATTTTGAAAAGGAGGAAGAAAGTGGGAGGAAGCAATCTGCCCTATTTTCATACTTATTTATATAGCTACAGTAATCAAAGACTGTGGTACTAACAAAAGGACAGAGCCACAGATCAAATGAACAGAACAGAGAACCAGAAATAGACCCACCAATATGCCAAACATACTTTTGACAAAAGTTCAAAAGCAATTCAATGGAGGAAGTAGAACATTTTCAACAAATGGTTCTGGAGTGAGTAGACAACCATAGGCAAAAAAGGAACCTTGATTCCTGAGTCTAATCAGCAGCACACCTTACACAAAATGTACCGCACTTTCCTTGATAAAACCACCTCATGATAAGACAATATTATAATAGGCAGCTCTACAAGACAGTGCCTCTTTAGAGAGATACTTGCTTAACCCGGATATCTAGATAAGTAAAAAGGAATAGGGGAGAAAATCTCATACAATCTATTTCAATCAATAATTTGTAACAGCAGGTAAACATCAAAGCTCTTGATCATGCATAATATGTAAGGTTAGCATTTATGATATGTTATGAGATGTCTAGCCAATGATTCTAATATTCACTCATAGATTGGATGGCACATTAACACGATAGGTGAGGAAAAAAGCATTTGCATTCTGATTTCATTCTGAACAACTATTGAGCAAGGAGAAATGCAGTATCAATTTCAATATCCTATGCTTCCCGGGGGTCCTCTGTGCAATATGAAACAAAAGAGACTCCCTACATGGAAGATCCATGCAGAGAGTTGGATAGCTGTCAGGTTACATAAGTAAGCAGGTTTCAGGGATTGTGTCGAAGTGGTATATTGAAAAGGTTATCACAAAAGGGACCTTGGGAAGTAGGATGGGGCAGGGGAAGAAAGCTAATTAGCAAAGCGATCTGAATAGAAAATATCTTCAAACCACTCTCAAGGACAGCTCTGGGGTACACACTACACCTTGCATCACAGACCCAGTCCTATCTTAAAACAAGGGAAAAAGACTTTTGCACTCAGTGTAAATCAGTTTCTTGTCAGTGGCTGTGGGGGGGGGGTGCACAGGGAAGGGGAGCAGAAGGACACCTTCTTTCAAGGAGACGCCTGTTATTCAGCCACAGGCCAAGCTGGGAGGGGTGAGCCCTTTGCGGCCACCATTCATTGGGGGTTGGTCCCTCTGTCTGGATAAGGAGATCTAACAGAACACCATGAATATCCTCTTATGCTCTTCAGAGCCTCTTGCTTTTTCATATTAGGTTTGCTGTACAAACATAAACTGTTGTCTTACAGTCATAATCTCTGGGTAAACCTCTGTGAGGTAAGTGAATACTGTGTACCCCTGCTGTGTAATTGGTCCTAAGGCCTTGAAGGAGGCTTCATCTCCCTTGTTTTCCACACACTCTAGATTCCCCTTGATCCTCACTTCTACTATTTCATGTCCCAGACCCTCATCCCTGAACCATTTGAGCCCTTGGTGATTGCGAACTTATTAGTCCCATTGCTGGACTTCCCCTTTTTAAGGGCAAATATATAACTGGGAGTACCAAGAAACATACCAGCGAATTACCTAAATGACATATTCTTCCCTCTTCAACTAGGAAGCAGCAACCATCTCTCCTTGTGATCATGGTCAATAACGTCTCTCAGGAGGGTAAATCCTTTTGGTGCCTGCTGGTCTCCTAGCTTGAGGAAGCCAAAGTAACTATGTGGAAGCCATCATTTTAGGTTTGTTGAGATGCTTAAGGCATTCTTTGGTAGAAGCAGGACCTCTAGATTCACAGAGACTAAAGTTGTAGGGATAGGAAATAGACATTCTCCAAATGGATCAGGTGGAGTGATGGTGAGCTGTGCCAATCTTATTCTCACTTCTCAGTTTCCTGACATATGTAATCCAACCTGATGGGGACAATGTACCATAAGACGGCCACTGGTTTTTGAAAGTACACTATATTCAGAAGAATGGGGCTCCATCTTCATAAGGTGTGGTCCACCAGCAGGTGCTTCTACTGCCTATTCAGGAAATCTTTCCAAGGAACTTTCAGGAGCAACTTCGAAATGGTACAGAACCTAATAGAACCACTGGATCCTATGAGCATGTGTGTATTGCTTTGCTTCTTGCCGTACAGGGTGTCCTTGTCTAAAGTGATATTATGTAGGATCTTATGCATAGACCAGACATTCTGTGAGCCCTTGAGTAGTGGCATTAACTGGGGTACTGTATAAAGAAAGGGCATATCCATGTCAATTGTTTGTTAGGTGCTGTCAAGTCAGGTCCAACAACAGAATGAAATACTCCTCAACACTACGGCAGGCACACAATCTTTTTATGGTAAATTCCATTGTTGTAGCCACTGTGTCAAACCATATAGTTGAGGGTCTTCCTTTTTTTCATTGACCTGCCACTCTCCCAAACATGATGTCCTTCTCCAGGGATTGGTCCCTCCTGACAACATGTCCAAAATGCATCAGATGCAGTCTAGCCATCCTTGCTTCCAAGGAGCACTCTGGTTGTACTTCTTCTAGGACAGATCTGTAGGTTCTTTTGGCAGTCCATGGTTTATTCAATATTCATCTCTATCACCATAATTCAAAAGCATCAGTTCTCCTGTCTCCTTATTCACCGTCCAACTTTCACAGGCATATAATGTGACTGAAAATACCATGGCATGAGTCAGACATACCTTTGTCTTCAATGTCACATCTTTACTTTGCAACTCTTCAAAGAGGTCTTTTGCAACAGCTTTTCCCAAAGCAATGCATCTTTTGATTTCTTGACTGCTACTTCCACAGGTGTTGATTATAGAACTAAGTAAAGCAAAATCTTGGACAACCTCAATCTTTTCTCTGTTTATCATGAAGTCGCATATTGACCCACTTGTAAGGATTTTAGTTTTCTTGATGTTAAGTCCCAATCCATACTGAAGGCTGTGCTCTTTGATCTTCACCCGTAAATGTTTCAAATCCTCTTCAGAGTCAGCATGCAAAGTTGTGTCATTGTAATCAGGGTGAAATAGTGCCTTTTCCCAGATGGAAGGGGTCCAGTCAAATCAACTTGCTAACAAGTCCCAGGTTGCCACCTCCCCTCTCCCCCAAATGTGATACCTTTTCAGGACTGTGCATTGGTTTTTGTTACATGCATGCAAAGCTTAGAAGACACAGGCTTTCAGCCTAGGGAGTGTTTCCATGTTTGGGGGCCATGGTTACCTCTATCATGGCCACTGTGGTTTTTCTCTTCATCAGTCTATTGCTCAACCTAGGGGTAGTCACTGGTAGTGGCTGGTAGCCTCCATTGACTCATTCTGTCCACTTGATTACCCAGTGATTCTACTGAAATGGATGCTCTCTGGAAGGTATTAGCATCCTGTACAATGATACATACAGCAATCTCTCTCATAGGTGCATCCATAAATCTCTCCCATAAACTCCTTCCTCCTCAATGTTCCTTGAACCACTTCTCTCCCCACACAAAGTGGATGACCAGCTGCAGTACCTGAAGCTCTGCTTCAGGTTTCCATTTATCACTGGTTTTCAGAATCACCTATTAAGTCAGGCTACCAGGCAATGGTAGTCTATTTTTGTTTTGTACCCACATATCAAGCTAACTCATTAACATATTAAATTCAGGTGTTTTTCTTCCTTTGACAATGAGAAATTCACCATGAAGTCAAATACATGAGCTGAGATAGAAGTGTCTGTGTAAATAGTAGTAAATGATATTAGTGTCTGGGCCACCTGCTCATACCATTTTCTTGTCCCTTCTAGAGATGCTTAAGTCCAATATTGAATGCAACATTTCCACTTTATAATGAATTGCAATGCTTCTGAGCTACCACAAACTTATGTCTAACAATACCCCACTCTTGGTTAGTTCTGGCTGAAAAGTCATCTGAAATCCCTTGATTAGACCCTCTATCATACTTAGTGACTACCAGGGAAAAATAGCTTGTCCAGAGCTATTTTCCGGTGGTGACCCTTTCTTTCTTGAAGTTGCTATGTCCTTGCTGCAGAACCATAGGGATCTGTACCATGGATCTATTATTGGAATTGCCACAGACTCTGCATTTTGTCTTTCTGTACTGTATGCATCTCTACCTCCATGTGATTTGCTAAGTCATATGCTTCAACCAACAGTACTCCTTGTACCGTAAGCCTATTCTTTTATCTGAATCCCACACAAAACTAGAAGCTGCCTACATCATTCAGTAAATGAAGTCAGGAAAATCTTCCCAAGTCTAGAATACATTGCCCCGAAAACTTGACCAGGCCTCACCAAGCATAGAAGTTCAAGGTGCAAAACCAATATCTTGTCCTTTACTTAAAATGAGACATGCTGCATTGCCCCAGCCCACTGCATCCCTGACTATTTCATGTTTGTCCAGTCCCTGAATCTTTGCAGGATTTTTCTCACACTCTCTGGAGTTTATGTATCTAACCATGTTGTTGTTGTTGTTAGGTGGCCATTGAGGCAGGTCCAATTCATGGCAACCCTATGTACAACAGAATGAAACACTGCCCAACACTGTGCCATGCTCTGCACTGTCAGTGCTTCTATTATTCATACGGTTTCAATGCCGATTGTTTCAGCATTGTCTCAGGAGTGGGCTGCCAGGTCCTTCTCCCATTTTTGTGGTGCTAGGGCCAGGGCCTCACTGAGCACAGAACAGCACTCTACCAACAGAGCTAAACCCCAGCGCCATCTAACCATAGTCTCCAGAATACATGACACATCTTGTTCATCAAGTTCTTCATGTTTATTGCATGGAATCTTCAACAGAGTGGACCAATGTAGTATTCTTTGAGATGTCCACATGAACTGGTCCCTTTGACTATATTGTGATACCTAGCAGGAAAATCAATATAACCCTGGGGCAAGACTATATGTGTGCATTATCATCCATCCCATATAAATGTGAAATGCTTCTGATCCTCTTTCACGATGGATATTAAAAAGAACACCCTTACTTAGCCAAAGTCCATGTATTTGAGGTTGTTTTCTCCTCTAGTAAAAAGAAAATACACACACACACACACACACACACACACACTCCACAGGCAACACAGCAATTACAACTGGAGCCATGACTTGGTTTGAGTTTGCATGAATCCACTGTCATTTGCCGTGATCCATATGGGTTTTTCAGGGGCCAGACTGCTGAATTAAATAGGTATGAGTGGGGACTACTACCCTTGCATGCTTAAAGTCTTTAAGGGTTACATAAATCTCTGTCATTCCCCTTAGATGCAATATTCATTTTTACTTACTATCTTTCCTGAAGTAGGCTGCTTCAGAGATTTCTATTCAGCCTCTCACTATAGTAGCTATTACTGGTCAAAAGACCAACACACGAGTTCTTCCAGATGGTGTGCATGGCCATATCGAAATATAGATTTAGAAACCAGTGAGGCCATAGGCCATTTATCACTTCATGTTAATGTTCCCCAACCCTAACACAGAGCCTGTGATATTTTTGTATTGTTCCTGGGAGTTTGGATCCTGTATCCAATTTTCCTTTCAAGATTTATGTATCCCATTTCCCACTTTGTGGCTACCCAAGTAAATGGTTATAGAGTCCTTCAAGAAAGACTGAGAGACTTGTTTGGACCTCATCTCACATGTTGCTGAAATCTGCCTCATGGGAAATAGCCTCCTCTTTGGGCTTAGGGCTAGAAACTGAACAAAGGATTGTGATTTTCTTTTGAGGCAACTGACCTCAGTTTTCTACATATCCATTTTTGGTCCTTTGGGGGATATTCTAAGAATATATTGTATTTTATTCACTATCTACACATCTTGTCTCTAGAGTACCCTATTCTATTGGCAATTTCTTCAGATCTGAATGATCAAAATCCCTGACTCAGGCTGCTACTTCAACCTTGCTGCCATTACAATAGTTCTGACTACCTTGCTTATGGCTTAAAGTGCTGCCATCTTGCTTTTATTATTCCAAGAGTCCTTCACCCTCACTTCATTGCTACTAGAATTCTTTTCCTTCACAGAATCTTCTACTGACCATTCCAAAAGACACCCCCACAAACTTTTTAGTGAGGTTAGTAGCTCCCTCACCAGCTCATTCCTTCCTGCCTTGGTAAATATTGTCCTCTTGATGGATTGACCAATTCACACAATTGGCTGGCGGGTTTGTTGGTCTTATAATTTGCCTTCTTAAGCCTTTTGCCTACTTCCTGGAGCTTCTAGAGCCCTTCCTCCACAGTGCCCCATGTCAGTCCTG
>VMDO01026774.1:0-26200 GCA_007922755.1 Pedetes capensis
TATGTGTGTATATATATGTGTGTATATATATGTGTGTGTGTATATATATATGTCTTTCTGTCTTTTCCTTCACATATAGAATATCTTAATTTTATGTCATTTCACCTAAAGAACTGTTTCTTCAGATTTTTTTGTCTTTTTTTGGCCAGGTTTATCTAAGCTTCTTCAGGTCTCTTAGTTCCCACTGTCACCTCAGGTGCAAGGTACTTCTCCCTGGGAAACACTAACTGAACTATAAAATAATTTAGACCTTTGCTCTTGGCAGCAACTGTTAACTATTTCCCACCCTCTTACCTTCTAATGGCAAACTTTCTGTTGTAATAAACCTTGCTTATATTCTGCTCTATAACCTCTACGTTGCCTGAATTCTTTAAATCAGAAGTCACAAGGACCAAGGTATTGCTGCTAGCTTCCCAGTAACACCAGTTTCCCAGACCCAATCCCCAGTAACAACACTGATGTGGAAAGGGAAGGAAGTTAGGAGAAAATAAGAAAGGAAAATAGAGGGGGTAAATAGGATCAAAGTGCATCATACACATGTGCAAAAATGTTACAATGAAACCCATTTTGTACAATATACACTAATAAAAAACTGCTAGACACACTAACAGAAAGCCTTTATGTTCTAAATAATTTTCATTATTATAGATGAATATGATACTGTGATGAATCAAAGGCCATCAAACACAAAGAATTACATCCAATAACATGAAATTCTGTAGAGTAAGTAGAATGGAAGTAAAGAAGAAACAGGAATGATGAACATGTTCAATGTTTATAGAGTGGCCTTTCTGTGTTTTTAAACGGAAAACATTAGACAACATCTGTAATATCTAGCTCCCATTCGATACATTTTCAAAAGTGGCATGCAATATGCCAAGTGTAACATACTTTATGATTATGTGAATTGTGGTGAAAGTACTAGCTGTAAACTTAAAAATATATAGAGGATACACAGTTTTTCAAAATTCTTTGAGGGAATAGATGAACCATGTATACAGACTACTGGTTTAGAATAGTGGGAGAGTGAATAAATACAGGAAGGAAATGCAACAGGGTTACAGCAGCACTGAGGGTCCACACAGGTTGGTGGCCATGGTATCAAAGTGAGATCAGTTACTGTTGTAGGTTTCATTTCACACATCTTTAGCTCTTCAAGTGCAGGTAGGGAGAACTGGAGTTTTGCCAGGCAAAGCATAATAAAACAAAAAGAGTAGGTGTTTTGATAATGTTTATAAGGCAGAGATTATAATGAGGGATTGTAGAATCTATACTAAGTAAGGAGGTAATGGAGGAATGGAGAATCTGAGGGGTAGTTTCAAAAGGTGACAGGAATATAAGAGGCACTTATAAACCATCTTTACTAAAAACCATTGGCTCCTCCCTTAAACCCACAAGTATTCTGTGAGATATTTAAAGACCTCCACTCTTTGTCCTGAACCTGCAGTCATTTTGGATCTGGGAAGTTTTGATCTATAAACATCTCTTTGACAAAGAGACTGCAAACAACCACTCTAGCAAATATCTGGTAAAACCAGAACTACTTCATTATGTCTACCTCTTCCCCCTCCGCACAAACTCTCCTCTACTTAAACCTGAAGCTATTAAATTCCCTGAAGATGGACGTGGGGTCACATGCTCCTCTTTCAAATGTGCGCATTGATTAAGTTTCCTTTCTCTGTTTTTTAACATTAATTGGTACATTGAGGATGAGTAGCCAAGACTAATTCCTGGAAGGCTTATCTTTATGAATACTGAATCATTTTAGTTGTCCTTTCACTTTTTAGTTAGCTTGTGGGAGCAAGACAGGAATCAATGTTCTTTTTTCTTTCTTTTTTATTTTATTTTTTTAAAAACAATTTCTAAAAGCATGTTTTAACAGTACTCTTTATCACTGTTTGTGATAATACAGAAACTCAGGATTTCTAGGATTCCTCATCCCTTGGAATTTTATCCGTTTGTATATCTGCTTTTCTGATACTATCTCCATCTCTTTCCAGTTCTGGTTGGACTGCCCAGTGCCCTCTGGAGCTGTAATCTCATCTCTCTCTTCACTGCCTGCTGGCTGTTCCCCAAGGACATTGCCTCCTAGCAGCTGCCTGGAATGCTGATAGTTTTTATACTCTCATACCTCTGGGCCTGCTTTTGCCAGAAAATCTTTCTCTATCCTTCCCCAGTCTTCTAGGTTTGAAAGTCTTGTCTTCAGAGTGTATCTTCCAACCACTTTGCTTCTTGATGTTATGAAAAGACTTAAGTCTGAACTCCCAGATCTTTATTTCTCTCTTTTTATTCCTATGCCTGTCCTGACTCTTGGTGATTTGGTATTCATGAAGATAAGCCTTCCAGTCCAGCCGCTCAGCTTCTGATCCTCTTCTCCAGTGAGTTTGTGTAGCATTAAGAGGCAAAGTAGAGATAGAGAGAGAAAAAAATGGAGTTAGGCCAGTGACCAGTGTCCTCCTTCATTTTTGTCCCTCTCTGGCTCTACTTTGCCTCTTAATGCTTCCTCTGAAGTTACCTTCTCCTACAGTCACTGGATTCCAGGAATCCAGTAAGCATCTCTTTGACAGGGGGCACAAACTACTTTCAAGCAATGGTGAGCCTTGAAAGACAGACCACCCCCAATTATCTATGATGGTGAGGCTGCTCCCTAGAGCAGGAGTAATCATCTCATGGGCACCAGATTGCTCCTCTCAGGGACAATAGGGATAACAAATTCTTGGGACCACCTTGCAGAACCGGAACTGAGTTAAGGATTTACCAGACCACAGTCTGACCAGGACTTATGCAGACTTCCTGCTCCTCTACCCTGATTATTCCTCTACTTAGATATAAAGCTCATGGCAGTACCCTGAAGGGGGACTTAGGGGTCACTAGACTCCTTTAGGTGGTCCTCTTCCCAATGTGTACATTGATTAAATCTCATCATTATTCATCTATTTAATTGATGTATTTGGGACAGCCTAGTCTGTTGGGACTCTAGGAGCTGGGGCTTTACCCTAAAACTCTGGTAACACTGTGAGATTAACTCTGATGCTCTGGTGGAAACCTCCAGCATTGGTAGAAGGACGGTTTGAAAGTGTGAATATTTGAACTAAAGTTGATAAAGAAATCTTATCTGAACTTCTCTCATCTGACTAAATAAGGACCTCCAAAAACTAGCAACCATAACCTTATCTCCCAGGGAGGTTCCTGTGAATACCACTGCAGTGGATATAGACTGCCTATTACTATTAGCTTCAGAAAGCCCAGCAGAACTTTTCAGACCTTTACACACTAGTGGACGAATCAACCCATTATTCTTCTTACTCTTATAACTTAATATGTTATTTTGCTTAAAGAAAATTCTGTTATTATGGAATGGGAGTAATGGGAGACATGGTTCATAACATGATGACAGAAATAACTGATACAAATTGCAATCATAATTTTAAGTAGTCAAATACGTTTTAAGCAGCAAAAACAATGACTTAATCATAAAAGTTTTTAATAGAAACGTTTACATAGAAAAGAGATATTTAGTTTTAATGTGCAATATGCAATCGACCTGGTTTAGGTAGTTTGTTAACTAAAACAAAATTTTTAATAATTTTGGATAGATTCTTTCTGTTTTACTAAAAAGGACCACAGAATCTCTAAATGAAAGTGATACTACTCCATGAGGAATAATTCACCTCTCTAAAAAAATTACACATTAGATTTTTTTAAGTGTGAGACCACTTAAGCATATCAAAAGTATAAAGTTAAAATTAAACTTTAGAACCACTGGGGAAAGATTAATGATACTGGCCCCTAGACTCATTTTACCCAGTTTGTCTTAAATAAATAAGTTATTGGCTTTGGGAATTCACACATGCTCTGCCTTCTGTAGACTATTAGGCTATTCTTTACCCTGATCCTTACCTGGCTGACCCTTCCTCATCCAGAAGTCTCAGCATCAACATGTCTTCCTCTGTGCTGACTTTCCTGGTCCTGTATACCTGGGCTAAGGGCCCTCCTGTGGGTTCACAGGGTAACCTAAGCAACTCTTCTTGTGTTTATGTCATAATGATCTATTTGCTTGACTGTAGACCCTAATAATTTTTAACCTCCTTGAGAGCATGAGCTGATTATCTTTTTCACCAATATATTTGTCACAAAATCAATACTTAATAGTTTATAATAGACTTTCATGAATTGGTGAACCGAGTACCAATTAGTAACTTCATTTACACTCCCTGTACTTGAATGTAGCCCCACTACCTGATACATCTTAAGAAATAGAGATCAACCTACTCCTCTATTCATCCATCAGGTTCTGGCATAGTTTTTAAATTAAGAAAAGATTAATTATCCATCAAATTTTCCATTAAAAAGACAACATTCAAAATCTTTAACTACCACAGCAAATGTGTTCTATTATAGAGTTCTTTTGCTTTAATATAGTGAACTTGAAACCTTACTAAGAAGTCTCAAAACAAAATCACTCCCCTTTCATCTTGCTATCTACTTTACTAAATAACTCATTTGAAATTCAAGAGGTGCAAATAGAGAAAATATCAAGTCCATATAAAACCAGAAGGTTTCATGAAAACTGTCTTGCCCTGTTTTTAAAGTTCAACAGTATTTACAAGACATATTCAATTCCCGTTTAAGATCTAAGGAAATGTCTCTGTAATATTCTAAGATAAGTAAGATTCAATAGACTGATTTCTATTAAATTCCAGGCTCTGGACTGCTAAGTCAACACAGGAGCAGTGCTGACTAGTGAAAGTGCAGGGGCAATATGGCTTGCCATGGCTGAAAGCACAGCAAAAGCAGTGAGTGAAGGATGGCTGCGGGTCAGGTGCTGCCAAGGCCTCAATGTCAACACAGGTGTGTGGGACAGAGCACAAGGGCTCTCCCATTTTATGGCTACAGAAACATTGGCAATTACACTATGAAGTCCAAATGCCAAATTTTGAATATGTCTCATTTTTCTAAAATTGATACATCTTATTCACGAGGATGTTAGTTCACCTTTTCAACTTAATTGGCTCACAAGGCACACCTGAACATCATATCACTGTTTTATATTGAAAAATTAAAAGATTTGAAAGCAGTTTTACCCCCCTCTGAGGTACTCCCTGCTGAGCAAAGTAGTCTGAAGTTATTACCACCTCATTTGCTGGCATTTAGCAAGGATTCTTTTTATGGTTGCATAGAATTAATGGCACTAGATGATTCTCCCTGCCAAAGTCTGTTAAATGGCATGGCAATGCTATTTTAAGGTGTAATATATGATGAATGTACTATATGTTGACAATAAATTTATTAATGACAGTAATATTTGTTAAATGGTTTGGGTTTCAGAGGCATTTGTGTTTCTAGGGTTTTGCTTTTCTGGTAATTGTTTGGGGTTTTTAAAATTTACTTCTAGGGAGGTTAGTGTAGTTTTCTGACATAACTGTTACTAAAGGTAGTGTTAAGATAGCATACAATAACATTAGGATAGCAATGGTTGTGCATAGAGGCTGGCAGTCTGAGGTCACATTTTAGCTGAGCACCTTGCTCAGGTGTGAGCAAATTATGCAGACTCTCCAGCTTCAGGTCTTCCTTGTAATATGAGAGTTACAGTAATAGCTCTCCATAGGAGGTAATTCCATGGATTAAATGACTCATATACACAAAGCATTTAGTACAATGCCTGGTAATAGTGCAAAATAACTGCTACTATCATTAATAACATTTTGTTGTCAGTCTCAGCTTTATTTCATTTAGAATTTGATATAGTTTCATTTGATATAGTTTCCAAAGTGATTGATTATATAATTGTTTGGCTATAAAATGTAAATAAAGATGTTTATAATTGATTTCTCTGCTAAAATACAACTCTCCTTACTTTATCCTATTTTATTTGTTTTGCACATTTCACTTGAGGGAGGCAATGACCTAGTGCATGAAAGATGGCACTTGGGTTTCATTAATAACATACCATGCTATTAATCTGAGTGACAAAATTTAAGTCACTCAATAATTAAGTCACTCAATAATCTCACAAAATATAGACAACTTTCATATCCCTAACTGAAGATTAAGAAAATAAAACCAAGTGTGGGCCATTAAATGGCATAAGTAACAAGAAAACTTGTTATATGTTATGATACATATAACAGTTACATTAACATAAGTAATTTTAAAATTAGTTCATTTCCATTTAAGGTGATATGTATCAATATAAAAATAGCCTTAATAACAACATGAATTTGATTCATTAAAATATTGCCCTAAACTGTATTTTGGAAGCCAATACAATTTTATAGAACATTAGAAAGAAAAAAAAGAGAAGATAAACTGAGAATTCATTTTTTTTAACAAATCATTATATATATGACCAAAGTTTTCTGTTTATCAGTTTATAGTTGCCTAATGCTCTGTTGTTTGTCAACCATTTTCGTATACATTTTCTTATGCAGTCATTCTAATCCATTCATGAGCTAATGGAACTGAATATAAAAGGTTTAGTAACATGACCAAGTGACAGAGACTTGTTATTGGTATTCCTGAATACAATCTACACCTCCCTGCATGACTCTACAGCATTAGAGAAGCACATTTTATTATGCAAATTGAGATGTTTCAACAAACAGATGCAATATTGGAGGGGCTCATTTGTCTATGCCAAGAGATTTGGAAATCTGCTACCTGGCCAAACTACTAGAAGAGATCCACATTTGTGCCTATTCCCAAGAAAGGGGGCCAAAATGAATATGGAAATGATCGAACAATATCATATATATCTCACAAAAGGAAAATGGTTTAAAAGGTCATTCAAAAGTAACTGCAGCAGTATATTGATAGAGAACTGCCAGAAAGTCAAGCAGGATTCAGAAGTCAGTGTGGAATCAGAGACATCATTGCTAACATCAGATGGATATTGGCTGAAAGCAGAGAATACCAGGAAGATGTCTATCTGTGTTTTATTGATTCATACAAAGGCATTTGACTGTGAATCACAACAAATTATGGATACCAGAACACTTAGTTGTACTTATGAGGAATCTGTACATGGACCAGAGGGCAGTCATTCAAACAAAACAAAGAAACACAGCTTGGTTTAAAGTCAGGAAGGGTGTGTAATAGGGCTGTATCCTTTCACCATGCCTCTTCAATCTCTATGCTGAGCAAATAATCTGAGAAGCTGGAATATATGAAGAATAACCTGGCGTCAGGATTGGAGGAAGACTCAATAACAACCTGCATTATGCAGATGATACAATTCTGCTTGCTGAAACTGAAGAGGATTTGAAACACTTATTGTTGAAGGTCAAAGAACACAGCCTTCACTATGATTGTGCCTCAACATCAAGAAAACAGAAATCCTTACAACTGGGCCAATAAGCAACTTCGTGATGAATGGAAAAAAGATTGAGGTTGTCCATGATTTTGCTTTACTTGGTTCTACAATTAACACCCACAGAAGCAGCAGCCAAGAAATCAAAAGACACATTGCATTAGGAAAAGCCTCTTTAAAGTGTTGAAATGTAAAGACGTTACATTGAAGACAAAGGTGCACCTGGATCATACCATGATACTTTCAGTCACATCATATGTCTGTGAAAGCTGAACAGTGAATAAGGGAGATATGAGAAGAATTGACGCTTTTGAATTATGGTGCTGATGTGAATATTGAATATACCATGGACTATCAAAAGAACCAACAGATCCAGATAAAGTGCAAGCAGAGTGTTCCTTGGAAGCAAGGATGGCTAGACTGCATCTGATGTATTTCAGATATGTAGTCAGGAGGAACCAATCCCTGGAGAAGGACATCATATTTGGGAGAGTGGTAGGTTAATGGAAAAAAAAGAAAAGCCTCAACTAGCTAGACTGACACAGTGTCTACAACAATGGACTTTAAAAAGGCTGTGCAGATGGCACAGTGTTAGGGAGTGTTTCATTCTGTTGTACACAGGGTTGGTGTGAATTGGTCCCCACTTGACTGCACCTATCAACAAACAACAAATGACCATACAGAGAACACAGAGACATTCTTCAATGTGGGGATTATCTAAGTATAGGTGTTCTTCAGCAAAATTCTCTGCTGAATCAAATGATACTCCTAGCTATTTTCTTCTTCCTCTCTTTTAATTTTCACTAAGGAGAGAAAGAGAGAAACAAGAAAAAGCTTGAGAGAGCTTATTAAAGAATTATATAAAATAAGGTGATTTTGAAAGAATATAGTAGATTAAAAGAATCAAGGAAAGGAGAAAATATATGATACAAGAAGACTTATATAATTGTTATGATTAAAAGTCAAATTTGATCTTAAGAGTCCTAGCCCTCCCCCAAAGCAAAAATGAAAATGTGATAAATTATATAATTCTCATTGTTGTTGTTGTTAGGTGCTGTTGAGTCAGTGTCTGACTCATAACAACCCTGTGTACAATGGGTGAAATAATGTTGCTAGTGCTTTCTCTGTTATTCACTATTTATAGGGTTTTGAATGGCTGATTGTTTTTTTGGGAGTGGGTTGCTGGGTCCTTCTCCCAATAATTCTATTTAGCAGAAATTAACAAGGGTATGTATTTCTTGAGCTATGAGATATTTTTCCTGGCATTAAATTCGTAAAGGAAATTTCTCATCTGGTGTCTTTGATTGGGAATCCATAGATAATATGTTAAGTTATGTCCTGTCTTAACTTCCCAACCTGGTATACATCTATATATTGTTAACTATTTTCAATACTATCATTATTAACATTACATGTATACCAACACATAAATTTTATGTATTTTTGCACAGTATGTCTTTTGAATTAGAAAGTGTCATTATCCCCACTCAGATGATAAAACCTTCATATAAATAAGAAAACTTAGAAGCTTGTCCAAGGTCATGTAAATGGTAAATAATAAATACTCATGCATATCTTGTCACTCCAAATCCCATGTTCCTCTTAAGATAAAAACTCTGTACCACATTAACATTGGCAGTTGAGTCCATGGCCAATGTACAGAATAGTGGTTCTCAAACATGAGCAGGAATCAGAGTCCTCTGGAAGGCCTACGAAAAACACAGATCACAGGGCCTTTCTATCAGCTTCTGATTCAGTATATCTGAGGTGTAGTCCAAGCACTTGCATCTCTAACAAGTTCCTAGGAGATGCTGATGCTGCTGGTCAGAGATTGTATATTGAGAACCACTAAACTACAAGTTTAACATATACAGATTACACTTAGAAATATCACACTTTTAATAGAGTATTTTTGCTGATTGGTTTTTCTTTGTTTCCTTATTTGTTTCAATTATCCAAACTTATTTGGCAGTGTAGATCCCAACATAAGACAAGTCATTGATAAGAAAAGTAATGGAAGAGGGTACAGGGGATGTACAGAAATATTATTCCATCCTAAACTACACTTACCAATGAATTTACTAAAGCTAAGAAAGGAACCAATGCTCACTTTGATTTTCACTGCCTTGTTTTATTAAAAGGACATTATAGTTTGGGCATATTTCCTTTGTTCAACCTTCTAAATGAAAAATCTGGACTATATCTAAGAGGAAAAGAAAACAAAATTAAGCAGGAAACACTATGCCGATGTGGTTATCAACTTTTTCTTTCTGTAAGTTGACTCTTATCCAAACCTGTATCAGATCACTTAGCATTAATATCTACATTATTTAAACTAAATAATATATTCCAAAGTTGGAGCGCACATGAAAAGAAAATATTCTCCTACATGTACAATAAGAGGAACACAGGAGAAGCTGTGGCCTTGGACGCCTGCCCGGCTGAAACAAGGCAGGCAGGGAATTGAGAAACTCTTCCTGGAATAAGGTTCAGGAAGTGGGTAAGCTTACAATAAAGGTAAAATGGGAAACGCTGGAAAGAGGGAAGGTGGATTAGTCTGAGAAAGGAAATCAAGAGCTAAATAAGGATAAAGGAAAAGGAGAAAAAAGACTGGCAATATTTGCATTTTATCATGTAATTAAGAGAGTGGTAACATCAGGTGTTGGCTTAGAACAGTTTTAGCTGTTCTCTTCCAGTTACCATCAATATACAAAACCAGGCTGAGGATGGAATAGAAAGCATGACTGATAACATCTGCCAATATCAGTGCTGTAAATAACTTCACCTTGGCCAATTTCAAGCTGATCTTGTAAAGACTGCTCACCTGACCAGCAAGCTTGTGAATGCTGGCTTCTGCTCACTGACAGTCTCAAATCTACTTTACATGGAAATACTACCTAAGGAAAAACAACAGCCTTTGCTTTCAAAAACAGCCATAAGACAATAACCCCATAGCTTTCTCCACAGCCTGTAGCTAAGTTGTTGATTCTAAAGTCTTGCTATGTAAGATCAAGAGCCACCTCTTCTCTGTAACTGATAGAGAAGCATGAGATTGCCTTCTTTCAAGTTTCTAAACAAAATTTAAGCTTGTAGTTTTTCTATCTTTTAGTACAGACATACATCAGCAGCTCTGATTGCCACATATTTCAGTACAATGACCTGAGCTGATGTCAGATTGCAGAGGCCTGAGATGGAAGAGCATTTGATGGGATGGGCAAGGCAAATGAAGAATAAGGAGGAAGAGGAGGAACAGGAATCAGAGGAGGAGGAGGAAGGGGAAGAAGTGGAGGAAGAAGAGGAGAAGGAGAAGAAAGAGGAAGAGGAGAAGGAGGAGGAAGAGGAATTATTATTATCATTATTATTATTCAGGAGCTGAGAGACTAGAATGCTGGTTTTACTGACTCCTCTGATTTGGGGTGAACGGATGAGGACAGAAGCCTCTATCCAACAGTTCGCTTCAATGGGACTTAGAAGGAAAGCCATTCATGTTGAAGTGGAAGACCTCATGACCATTTACTATAGCTCTAATGTAGGTAAACATAAAAGAAAAGGATGGTAACTCAAACTGAGCCCTCAGGCTAAATATTTTGAAATATGTCTCTAGCAACTTTATACCTATTTTCAACATTTGTTTAAAAAAATAATTTTGAGAGAAGCCTTCATGTACTTCCTTACCTCAAACATTCATAAGTCCCATAGAATTCATATCCCCCATGTGTTTGTGAGTTTGTCATTTGCCATGCTGTGGGGGCTTTTGTGTTGCCATGATGCTGAAAGTTATGCTACCAATATTTCAGATAGCAGCAGGACCACCGATGCTAGACTGGATTCAGTTGAGATTCCAGACTAAGACAGATGAGTGAGAAGGATCCCATGGCCCACTCTCAAAACAATGAGCCATCAAAAACCCTATGAATAGCAGAGAAGTACTGTCAGATATAGTTCCAGAAAAATGAGCCCCCCAGGCTAGAAGGCATTCAAGAAACAACTGGGAAAGAGGTGCCTCCTCAAAGTAGAGTTGACCTTAGTGACTAGAATGGAGTAAAGCTCCTGGGAGCTCCTTTTTCTAAAGTGGTACAATTCAAAATGAGAAGAAACAGGGGCTGCAAAAATGGGTTCAAACATGAAAAGAGCATGTGCATGTCAGTGTTGTGTAGTTTTGTTCTGTTGTATATAAGGTCACCATGAGTTGGATCCAACTGAACGGCACCTAAAAATAACAAGTAGAATTCTCATAGAATCTTTTAGGATCTTAAAATATTCACTTCCTTTTGTTTAAAGAAATGTAACAATGTATATTAGTAGTATTAATTCCATGACCTATATTTGTTATTCCTTTTCACAGGAACATCTTGGCTCACAAAGTGCTTCTAACTTGTACTTTATGTCATTTTTGTACATTTAGGTAGATCCCTTTCTAATCCAGGGCAACATTATAGGAAACCCACTTTTCCCACTTGATTATTCAATCAAATGCATTTTAAGTGACCAGGAAATAATTTGCATTTTCAAAGGAATCTTAATTATTTCAGGCATTCTCATTTAAATTAAAGAATTTTGACCAGGAACCTCAAAACCTAGAGATTGGTGTACTCCCTGGACCTGTAAGAGGATCTCTTTCTTCCTATAAATTATGGCTGCTGAATGAAAGAGGAGTCCCATTCATCCCTGTGGCAAAACACAGCCTGGAGCTGCCCAGCTGCAATCCTCAGGGCTGTGAATGTTAATCAGATGAAATGGTTAGTCCTTCGGCATTCCTATTTTGTTTTCTTTGGGACTGCCTGCTTCAGAAGTATAGCTTCTGTATGTTCAAGGAAAGAACAGCTAAAAAGAGGGTTAAAACGTGAGGGAAAGCTCAAAATGTGTTGAAGGCTGTGATTGCTTATGTTTGTGTGTGTGTTTTGGTTTACTGCATCACTCTATTTCTTCTCCTGGTTTTCCTTCTTTCCTTCTTCCAAGGCACAGAGGGGTGTGGGTGTGGATGTAGGGGACAAAGATCTATTTTCAGTTCCTCATAATACAGCAATGGCTTGGAGAATGGGGAAAAGATGGAGAGCCAATGAAAAATATAAAGAGTTGGAGACATTGGTTTCTTCATCCCATCTCCCCATACAAAACTGCTGGCACCTCTAGGATCGTGTGGGGCGTTTTAGAATGTCTGCCTCTGTTGCCTTCTACTACCTGCAGTCTGAAATGCCAAAACTCATCCCTTCTTTTCTTTCCCATCCCAGGGAACTTCCTCAAGGAAAGGAGTTCATTCCATTCCCTTCCTCTTCTGCAAGCATATCTGTGTCTCTCCCTAGAGGTTTTTATTTGATACTTCTTATTTATGGGTTTTCTAGCATTTTTATTTGCATTATCTAAGTTAGGTCATCATATAAGATAGAAATGTCACCTAGCCTGGTGGAGCACACCTGTAATCCCACCACTTAGGAGGCAGAAGCAGGAAGATCACCAGTTTGAGACCAGCATGGGCTATATGCAGAGATACTGTCTCAATAAGAGAGAGAAAGAAAAAAAAAAAAAGCAAAGACAGGAAGAAATACCAAACTCTATTCTCTTTTCTTAACTTTTTTCTGCTGGAAGATAAGAAGCAATATATAAAATGAAAGAAGTAGTAATTTAGCAAAATAATGTGGATCATTTAGCTTCCATTCTCAAGAATTATACTCTTTGTATACCCAAGAATTATAACTTTTATTCTTCTATCAATCATAAATAAAATTTGATCAATATTTTAGACAATTTAGTCATGGGAAGATATTTTAACTATAAGTATGAAATTCATTATTTTAATACCATTCTTAATAAAAAGGGTTATGCTCATCCCAGAAGAGGGAAAAAAATAGCTATTTTATCTTGCCAGGCAGAGTAGAAAAATAACTGAAAAAGTAAAATACATAAAAGTATTCTCTGTAGTTTATAGGATCCTTGTTTTTCTATTAATCAATAATATTAGAAGCAGGTTTTTTTCATATGAAGCTCACTAGAAGATGTCAAAATATTATGACAAGGTAGAAGAAGTTATAAAATTTCTGGAGTCTACAGTTGGTATGTCATTTGGTCCAACTCACAAAAAGCTTAACACATTTAGAATTTATTAAAAATGAATTATTTTAATACTACTAACTTTATCTGCAAATGGCAAATGCAAGAAAGAGTGTGTTTAAAAGGAAAGGTTAGAAAAATAGCAGAAGTAAAACAAAAATGAAAAGTTTGCTAGTTTGGAGTTTACTTTTTAAACCTTTGAAGTTTGGAATCCTGGACGATATACTCCATGTATAAAGCTCTGCAATGTTAGGAGCAAGGTTTTAAATATTGGAAAGTTGAAAGACATTCTTTGTTTTTAAAGTTGTGCATTGTACACTATGGCTATAACGGCATTGCAATGTTTTAATGGCCAATGGATGTCATCCTTTTCATTTTCAAGTAAATATCCATTTTCTTAGTCAGTGCTCAAAAGAGTAAAATGCACAGAAAATACAGCATATACTTTCATGTGTCTTGAATTATGCAGCTGCACTCAGTTTCTTTTAGCTTGAGTACTAGTAATGTAGGTAAATATTACAGCAAGCAATTGGCATAATGATGTTAAGGATCTAGCAGCCTCTCACAACTTTAGGGAGTTGTAATTTAGTCTTAACATTTGTTCCAGGATTTAACTTGGCAAAGAAGTTCTTGATTGGAGTGTGCAAAATATTTTTTATTGTACAAAGTAAAGTCAAACTAGTTTTCTTGTTATTTAGTCAAAGATAGCCAAAAATAACATGCCTTTGGCAGAATATAGATACTTTTATGCATCTCTAGTTTAAAATGAGTTTTAATTTTAAAAATGAAATGTTGCAGATATTTCTGGATAATGAAGACCAGGTCTAACTGGCAGAGCATTTATGTTTGTGCACATAAAACTATGCAGAGGCTAATAATATTACATAGCTAGGAAAACACCATTTTTTTGAACTTTTACTCTGCCTAGAATAATGTTAGGGCCTGAATTGTTGTGCCCAAAATTTATATTTTAAAACCCTCACCTCAAGCATAACTATATTTGGAAATGAGGCCTTTAGGAAGGAAGTTGTAGATAAATGACATCATAACAGTGGAGGTCTAATCTAATAGGACTGATGTCATTGTGCGAAACAGACTATGTGAAGACACAAAAAGAAGGCAGCTATCTACAAGCCAGGAAGACAGGTCTTACAGAAAACCAACTCTGTCCACACCTTGGTCTTGGACTTCTACAGGCTGTTGTTCTTGTTAGGTGCCGACGAGTGGCTCTGACTCATAGCGACCCTATGTGCAACAGATGAAACACTCTCCAACGCTGTGCCATGCCTAAGTCTACTATGTGACTAAATCTAGATGTAGTAGTAGAGACTTAGTAGTAGACTTAGTCACATAGTAATTTTTTATATTAGCTGTTTGTTGTAGATGATTTTCGGAGTTTTACTTTTCTTCTGTTTAGGGTGATATTTCTTTTCTTGTTTCATAATAGTTTTAATAAGTCTTGTGTTAAGTCACTTATCTATCATTTTACTCAGATTCAAAGCTGCCAAAAGATAAGTTTTGAAGTTTGCTCCTATTCCACTCATGGTTTCAGGAAAGCAGGCAATTCCTTTTAAAAGCATCTACAACTTCAAAACTGTCTGATGTTCATACTTTATATCCTACTTGCAGTCTTGCTCAGATATTAACCTAGTCCTTCTCTGTTGTTCTGAAGGGTATTTTCCTGCTCTTCAATCTATAGCACATGTGCTGTTATTAAGACTCTGTCATTTATTTATAGGGAAATTTAGGGAGAGAAGGAAGTCTTGGGAATAGGCTGAAGAGTCCACTTTGGGCCATGTTGAATTTGAAGCACCTGTGGATCACTGGTAGTAGGGAGGTAAATGGATGTGAATACCAATTGGGGCTGTTGTAAACTGGGAGAGCAAGGATGGGATGAGATCATTTAGTCTGTAAAGACAAAAGGCAGCAAATGAGCACTATAGAAATTAGTAGATAAGTTGAAGTGAGTGAGGCAGGGCAGAGACATAAAAAGAAAATCAGAGCTCTGTATCAGAAAAACATGTTGGGGTGGTAATGGACAATGATAACTGTAAAGTTAAACAGAGAAAGACATGAAGGGTGTTAATTTAGCCTTTTAAGAACTACAGAGCATTTGTAAGAATAGCGTAGTGGAGCAATGGGGACAAAAGTCTAGTATAGTGAGTCAAAGAGAGTACATATAGACTACTATCTTAGAAAGGTTGCTCATGAACATAAAGAGCAGGAGCTAGAGAAATTTAAAGGTTGAAGGAGGTTTTTCTTACTTCTTTTTTGAATTTTTCATTGGTAATTTTTAATGTACAATTTAATGGTTCTCGCTATGACATTTCCATACATGCACTTCATTGTACATTGCTCATGTTCACTTCCCCTTACCTCCTTATGATCCCCCTCCCTTCCTCCCCACTTACAGTCTCCCTTCTACTTGCATGTCTTTTTTGTGAGTATATCTATCTATATATGTACATCCTGATTTTGCCGTAAGGGCAACATATGTAATATTTCATTTCTTTTATTTACTTCATTTGCTTTTAATAGAGAAAGAATTTACATACTAAAGTAATAGTAACAGTGGAGAGGAAAATGATGAAAATAGGAAGGAGAAAATGCATTTTTTTACTTAAAAAATTTGATTTGAACCCCCACTATGTACCATGTACTGTGTTATTGTTGAGGATCTGATCTAAGAATGGGTTAAATTAGCAATGGTGGCTATACTATTGAGAATCCCATACTGACCAAGGTTTCCAAGAAGGTGAGATTAGGATACTGAAGTCATTAGCCTCAAGAAGAAAAAGAATCAGTTCTTTCACAGAACTGGGATAAAGTGCTCAATGATGAACACAGATAGGTTTGTAAATGGAGGGAAAAGGATAGGCATTTGAGGAAATTCATACTCTACGGTCTTTTCTAATTCTATGACTTAGGAAATGAAACTCCATATGCCTAAATGAAGATGTTCATAGTGAAGACATAGTAAAGACAATTACTGAAGGAGATGAAAAAGGTAAGCAATATGCAACACAGGATGATCACTGGGCATAACTACTAATCCAGGTAAAGGTGAAGGTGGTAGATTTTGGTAGAAATCTACATAATAGTGAAATTTTCTCCAGTAGTATTCAGTGGCAGACTAAAAAGTAAAGAGAAAAAGCAGGGGTCTGAATTTATCTCTGGTTATGATAGCACTAGCTATAATAACTGATTAACTTAGAAATGTCAGTGGCCCAATACAATAAAATCTATTTCTCATTCATTAAAAAGTCCTCAAATAAGAGTGGGGATTTATTCCATGAAGTCATTCAGGAAGTCTAGTTAGTGAAGTATCTGCCATCTTCAACATGCCAATTTCAAGGACATGTTAGCGCTATCATCCAGTCAATAAAAGAGGCAAGCATTTGGAGAATCATGCCAGAAGTTGATGGTACACATCAATTCTAATCATAGTGTGTAGATGAGACCTTAGACACAGGCCAAAACCTAGCCACATGCCTAACTATGTTCTAAGAAAAAGGAAAAAAATATCAGCTAGCCAGATTCTGATTCTGGGGTTCAAGATGCTAGGTTAAACAAATAAATTAAATGATGAGTAAATGGATGAATAAACAAATGAAAGGAAAGGAGGGAGGGAAGGAGGAAGAGAACACAGAGAGAGAGAGAGAGAAACAACTAAAAAGTTGAGAACACAGGCAAATAAAGGTTTAAATTATAATGAAACATGAAGTTATGCTAGAAAGATAGAGAAAGATGTGAAGTGTAAGCATTTAAGACACTGGAGTAATAGGCTGAAAAGTAGGGGTAAAAAAGCTAGAATATTAGAGATTGTGACTGGAAGGTAAGAATCTTAGCATTCAAGGAAAAGGAAATCCTGAGAATGGGAGGGTTCAGAATGTAGCCAACAACAGGTTACTAAAGTATAAAAGGTCTAAGAACTGGGAACTTTCAGAGGAATCTGAGCCCCAGAAAATACTGGTGAAGGATAACAGCATTTGGAATGACAAGTACAACTGTGACTGAGGTGCCACTGTCCTTGAGTAACATAAGAGGTAAGCTAATATACCACAGAAGGATTGAAATAGATGTCAAGAATAAGTCTCAAGGTACAATCAGGACTTTTACTCAATATGCCAGTTTAGCTCAGTTGGGAGAGTGCTGTTCTGCATTCTCTGAGGCCCCGGGATCATTCCCCAGCACGGCAAAAACAGGAGAAAGACTTGGCAGCCCAGTTATGAAACAATCCTGAAACAATCTGCCGCTGAAAACCCTCTGAATAGCAGAAAAGCATTGACATAATGCCAGACATGGCACAGTGTTGAGGAGTGTTTCAGTCTGTTGCACATAAGGTTGCTATGAGTTAAACCCAACTTGATAGCACCTAACAACAACAAACTGTAGAAAGCTTCCAGAAAATTCACGGCCTCAGCAGGGGAGTCCAGTTTTAGTTAGAGCAAAAGTGTTGCCTGAACATTCTATGAAAAGTGAGTGTTATAGTAGAGTATGGTTATAGAAGGCCTCGAAAACATTTAAAAATGATGCACACATGGGTTTGGAAGTAGCCAGCAAAATACTATTGGCTCAGAAGAGAAACTATGACTACCAAACCTCCAATTTTTGTTAACAGTGTCTAAGAAATCAATGTCAATAATGAGAGGTATGAGGGATGCAAGTAGAATTTAAAAACATAAATTTGTTTTGGCATCTCCTTAAGGTCAAAGAATGGCTTAGAACCACTTGTTTCTTGGGCTTTGGAACCTGCAGGCTGTCCCTCTGTCACAAGTAAGCCACAGAATCTGTGGGTTGGGGGCTTCCTTTCTGAGAGATCTGGCTTCCCATGCCCACTAGGCAGGGTATGACTCTGGAGTGGGGATGGGTTCCTTGCTACACAGATCTAACAACCTCCATTCTACTGAGTTTGGAAGAAAATCTGTTACATATCTCTCCTCACTTGCAAAGGCCAGGCTCTTCCTCCCTTTCAGTCCTCCAAGCAGGAATCCTAGGAAAATAAATGAGATGAGGGAAGACAAAGAACCTAACTGCCTGCTTGAGAGATTGACATATAGAGGAATATGGGGGCAAAAACAATGAATAATGTCCTAAGAAATTAACTTATCATATATTGGTATGCTTATAATACACAAAGTACTAACAGTACTTTAGGTATTCAAAAATTATATTGACAAAAAGGATATGTCCTACTACTCTCCCAATCCATCTAAGCCAAAGAGATCTAGTGGATAAAACATGTCACCCTGTTTAATTTTGCATAAATGTGAAAACATAAAAGAATATGTTTCCAAATACCACCAACATGGTAGCCTCTTTGACTCTCTTCTCCAAACTAGGGAAATTGCCATAAACAACTTTCCAAAATACACCAGTAATTATTTTGGGTTTCAACAATGCTATTAGGACATTGGCTAATAACAAAGTTACTCAATTTCTCACGTGATTTATTGCTAGTGGTGAAGAAAACACAGCCTGTGGATTGTCAAATATTGTGACCCTTGCCTTTCAACTTAATGTCTAAGTGAACAATTTATTTCTATTCTGCTTACTTCAAAGTTATATTTGAAGTGGCTACATTTTGGTATAATGCAAACTCCTTGTGCAGCACAGCTCTTCCATTTTTACATATTCTCATAGACCCACAAAGTAATAAGAACCTTACCACTACTCATTTGCAGATGAAAACATCTGCAAATTTTTCTCTCTAAAAGCATTTGGAATAACAGATTATCTCCTCAAAATACTTCCCTCTCTTGTTATCCAGGATTTCATACTTTTCTTCATTTTTCTAGACTACCCTCCTCTGTCTCTGGTAGTTTTTTAATATCATCCAAACTTCTATATGTTAGAGTATAACAGGGTTCTTCCCTGGAAGTGTTCTTTATCTTATCTGTTCACATGATTTTAAGTATCGCTATACTTGACTGACCTGGGGTTTAACCCAATGGGTAGAGGGCCACTCTGTGGTCTCTGAGCCCCAGCACCACAAAACAGGAAAAAGACATGGCAATCTACTCCCAAAGCAATCTCAAAACAATCAGTCATTGAAAACCCTCTCAGGGTTGCTATGAGTCACACAACTCGACAACACCTAACAACAACAACAACAACCACATACTTGAACAACTCACAAATTAATATTTCCAACCCAGGCCCCTCCACTGCATCCCAACATGGATATCGAATTGTTTTCTCCATCTTCATTTGTACTTTCACATGCAATCTGTCTTAAGTCTGTGTTCTATTGCTGTAACAAAATACCTGAGTTCAAGTAGTTTGTAAAGGAAAGAGGATTTAGCTTATAGTTTTGGAATCTGAAAGCCCAAGCTCAAGTGGTCCCATTTGTCTGGTCTATAGTGAGGACCTTATGGCAGATGGTAACATAGTGGGAATGTGTGCAGAAGAGAGTGTATGGTGAGACAGTAAATCAGAGAGCGCTAAGCAGTCAGGGTCTTTTATAAAAAACCCACTGTTATGGGAACTAACTGGGGTCTCATGATTCTTAGCTTAACCCCTCCAAGGAAGTGCCTCTCATGACCTAATTACCTTGCGCTTAGACTCACCCCTTCCACTACCTTTCAATATCACAACACTGAGGACAATCTTTGAAATATTAACTTTTGAGAGACATACTCAAACCATACCCAAACCATAGCAGCATCTCAAACTTGGGAAGTCAGAAACACAAACTCCAGATTCCAACCTTCCATATATCTTCCTCTCCAAGCCTTCTCTATCTCTTCCACCCTTCCAGATGATCAAAGCACACAGAGTTATCCTTGAGTCATTCGCTTTTTCCCACCTTATATCCAACTATCAAAAGGTTCTTTTTGTTTTGCTTTCGAAACATACCCAGACTCTCCTCAGCACTTCTACTGCTCTTGTCCTGATCCAAGTGGCATTGTCCCATGCTTGGCTTATTGTAATAATTGCTGTCGCTGCTTCCATTCTTATTCCTACTACAACTTATTCTTATTATATCCAGAAAGAGATACTTTTATATTGGATCTTGTCATTTTTCTAAGAAAAGCTTTCCAATGATTTCATATCTCAAAAATAAAAGCTACATTGTGGCCTGCCATGAATCTGCCTCACTCCCTTTATTTCTGTGATCTCATTTGTCTTTAGATCCTTGCACTCAAGCCACACTGGGCCCTCCTTGTTGTCTCAATTACACTATCTTGGCCATTACCTCAGAGTATCTGCATTTGCTTCTCCCTCTCCCTTGAAGTACTTTTCCCTACCTATGCTCATGGCTGCTACCTCAGTTTCTTCAGCTTTTTGCTCTAATGATATCTTCTAAATAAGGCCTTTCTTGATCAGCTTTTTAAATATGACAACCCCATCCCTAGCACCAATCTATCATCCTGTCCTGCTTCATTTTTTTCCAGAGAACATATGATCATCTATCACATAATATACTTTTGTTATTTGTTTATTGTCTTTCTTCCTCAACTAAAACATAAATTCTGAGGACCAGTAATATTTGTATATTTTGATCACTATTATATTCTTTGATGCTTGTAGCAATGATGGATATATAGTAGGTACTCAATCAATACCAGATAATGAATGGATAAACTATAATTCCCTGATGTATGAGGCACTGAGTATTAAATACTACCAAATTTATATCTGGAAATATTAACTTAAAAAATTGAAAGGCATTTCAAAGAGATACTTACTCCCTTAAGCCAAATGCTGCAGAATGAAACAGGTCACTCATCAATATCTATTTTTTCTTTTCCTACTATCTAGGAATTATCCTCAACTTTGCTGATCCATTATTTACTATTTTTTATTGCTTTTGTCTTTTTAAAAAAATTTTATGAGTACTCATTCTTATTCTCCAAGTGCTATTTTTGCATAGCATTTTATTTTTTAAGAATACTGAACAGAGGGTAAAAATGTAGGGGAGGAGAGGAGAATTCCACTAAAATTCCAATATAATTTGAATAAGAATCTGTTTCATTTGTGCCTGTGTGTGCAATTATAGACAATTTTTACATGTGTATCTTAGTTTTGCTTCTTATGCTTCAAGCTTCCTCAAATGTCTGCTAAACTTTAGTCATCTTTTCACATTTAAAATGAGGCAATAAAAATCTATTCAGGTGGGCATGGTTGCTGGTGGGATATTTTGGTGGTAATCTGGCCCTTATGCTTAATCACTCCTGTATTCTGGAGTGTAAGATCTTTGCTTAAGGCACCAACTCCAATGCCAGCTGCCCATGTTCAAGCCAGATAATTAATTCCTGAAGGTTTGAACACTCTAATGTTTTGCCCTAGATGAGTTGATATCTCCTGGAACATATCCTGTCCAATATGTGAAGCATCCAATTATTGTGACTTTCCACCTTAAAAAAAATTCTAATTCCAATTCCCTTTCTTTCCAGCTGAGTTTTCATTCCTGCTTTTCACCAGACCTGGCATTCTTTAGTCTTGAGCCTCTTTAGGATTCAGCAGGCAGATTAACTCTTTCCAAGCCCCTAGACACTTGTATCCAGCTTCTTCCAATCTCTCTCTCCAAACTGCCTTCTCTATGCCACAAAATTGAAAAATGTCAACCACTAGCCGTCTCCTGTTATTATCATCATTATTTGTTTAAATTTTTAATCCTTTTCACTGAGGCGTGTGAGACAGTAAAGACCATAACACCATATGATCTCAACCTTAAACCAAAAATAATTTGGGGTATGGTGTGTGAAAAAAGGTATTTAGTATTTAATTAAAATGTTTGGAAAGCTGGTTAAAACTTAAATTATTGACTATATGAACTAAGATTTATAAGATAGGGTACATGCACAATAAGACTTGAGAAGAAATGGATTAAAGGGATTGTAGTAAAATGCATCTTAGTTTGACAACTCTTAAAAGGGTTTAAATGTCTTTGTTTGAATATTGAAAGAAAATCTGTTGATTACTAAAAACTGGAATATTTGTGAAATGCAAGGTTTAATAGATGAAAGCATGATCTTTCTAATAGTTTTTATAATGTTAAAGCTATTGCTGAAATATAAATAAAGAAAAGGGATTGAATTCTCACTGTCTATTTTGTATCCCTATAGAATAGTAGGTAAGTGCATATTATATCCGTTACATGAAATTTGATAAGATTGCAGTTTCTTTGAGTCTTTGTCAGAGTTTATATTGACTCTCCAAGACAGGCATGGTAATAACTTGTGCCAATTTTAGTTTCTACTCTATTCTCAATCTCTGCACAAGCACCAGGGACTGTTTTAATGTAAACATTCAAAGTACCACATGCATCATCATGGCCATCTGCTTTTACTTCCATTTCTCATAGTGTCTCTGACTTCAACTAATAATGCAAACATCATTTTGAAATTAATCATCAACAAAGCAGTGTGAATTGTTTTAAGTTAAATTAACATCTCTGAAGATGACTAATGGAAAACACCAATGTGGACAGATGTTTTCATTTGGGGAAATGTGTTATATCCCTTCAAACACATCCCATAATCTACCCCCATAATTTCTACCGCCTAACAAGTAATCGAGTAAAATACAATAACTTAATTACATTAATTTTCAAACTTATTGTTGTACCACATTGTTCTCATTCAGCTTGGTTGGATGGTGCTTTTAATGTTAACAGTATTAACAATAGTGACATTAGCTCCAAAAGGCATTAAATTTCTATCATATAAAATAAACCAACCATCAGATATATTTTTATAATAGTCTTTACCCAAATAGCATCCTGTGAATATAACTCAGCTAGTTCCATATAGGATACCCATGGCCTTTAAAACCTAAGAAACAAATAAGCTCTCAAAAGAAATTCTAAAAGTAATTTTATCCTCTTCTCTTTCCCAGAAATGGCAGTAGCCAGAAAAAGTAATTTGGATTCACATGTCCTATAATTTATTCTGTGGGTGGTATGAAGAGGAACAAGTATGGACTGAAATGAATAGCTAAGGTCCTGTTAGCCCCAACAGGATGATGTAATTGACTGAAGGACACCCACAGATCCAGGCAAAGGCTATCTGTTCTTTTAATGTAAGTAAGGGATCCAGGTTTCAACACACAGTTCTCTACAGGCACCATCATTTTGTGGCAGCACTACCAGAGACAGGGCAAGCTTTCTTGCCTCAAGTCCCCCCAAATCACCCAGTATCAGGATAATGTTCCTTTAGGGTGAAGATCTACTAAGGCCCTTTAGAAATTACCTTTGAACACCCCCTGGTAGTTTATCTTTCCCATTCCCATCAAATATGCAGGACTCAGTGTATGTGTCTCCCTGTCACTAGGCATAAGTTGACAGATAACAAGTCTGGTACATATACATGTTTACTGCAGGACCTAGTGAAAGTCAGGTTTCCAGGATAACTTTTCCAAATAGAAGGCACAGGATTTAGACCTGATGCAATCTAGTCTTTCTCAAGATCCTAGACAGATCAGTGTACTCAATCTTAAATTAGGCTCTATCTTATCAATAGTGTAGTTTGTTTAGAGTAATGGAGAAAGGTGTAGAGGAGAATGTTTTTGTTTTTGTTAGGTGCCTGTAATCAAAATCATCTATCAATGGAATTTTAATTCTGTAGAACATTATCAAAAGGGGAAAGAAAATGCATCTACCATATAGTCAAAAGATTGAAAGCAAACTTTAAATTGAGCATTTAACAACTTAGTTTCAATGAAAGTAGTTATTTTCAGTTGATAATACCATATTAATTGTGTAGCAGACAGAACTATCAGTACTGAATTTTTCAGTACTGAACAATATGAAAATCATTCCTCCACTGAAAAATATAGACTCAAATAAAAATTTAAGTGTGCTCTTATAATATACTCAATTGCAAGGATAGATCCCTCTTATGTACTAAATTATATCCTCCTAAAATATGTGAAATCTTAACCCATGAATCTAACTGCATTTTGAAAAAAAGTCTCTGTAAAGAAGTAACTAAGTATAGGTAGGAACTAATCCAATCCTTACAACAGGAGAAATTTGGAAACAAAGGGACACTTGGGATGAGCACACAGAGACAAAAGACCAAGTGAGGACACAGCAAGAAGTTGCTCATCTGAAAGCCAAGGAGAGGAGCCTCAGAAGAAACTGACTGTGCCGACATCTCTTGGGCTTTTACCTCCAGAACTGTGAGAAAATACATTTCTATTGTTAAGCTACCCAGTCTGCAGTGTTTTGTTACGGAAGCCCTAGAAAAATCATCCAACTCCTAATCACAGAACAGATGTTACCTAAGCATGACCATGGGCAGGATGGGTGCTAATGCTGAGTTGGGCACAGGGTTGAAAGTTTGCTCCCCTTCCAGCTGCACTGTCCATAATAGAAACACTGTCACTTGGCCTCTAAATTACCAGAAAATTACATAAAATTCAACAAAGCTTCCCAACTTCTCCCCAAGAGCCAGTTACCTTCTTTATTCTATTTCAGATTTGCCATGTTTATGTTTTATTCTGATTAAAATTATCCAACTCATTTAGTAGGCTTGAAGCAATCTTTAGTAATTTCAAATACTTGAAGGTTCAAAATCACATTACCACAAAATGTTTGTTGTTATATTTGTCACTGAAAAAAAGAAGAAAGTTTTAAAGACTGATTGCACCCTTAGAATATAATTTAAGCAGGTTAGAAACCGCTACCTCGTCACTACCTATTTTCAAAGATACTGCTTTTGTTATCCCTTGTCATCACATCTATATTGACTCACTATTCTCCACCAATTATTTAGAAAGAAGTGACTCACAAACTTTGTTTTTAATAACACATAAAAAACAAAATTGTTCACAAAACTAAATTTGGGAGTAACTGTACAGAGCTTGGTTAAAAACATTAAATTCTTTGTATTTTATGTTTATAAAATAAATAAACACAAACTATTAGGGAAGATTTCTAGTTTACCATACTCTGGAGACTTGTGTATTGCTGTGAGGCTGAAAGCTATGCCACCAGTATTACAGATACCAATAGGGTCACCCATGGTGGAGAGGCTTCAAAGACTAGACGAGTGTGTAAGGACATCAAAGAGATCAGTCAGGAGGAAAATAAAAAGTTATTGAAAAGATAGTAAAAAAAAAGAAAAGAACAAATGTCACAAGAGAATCTGAAACTTTTCCTTGTACATCAAGGAGCAAAAGCAAAAGGAAGACATGACAAAGTTAAAGAACTCATCAGAAGATTTCAAAGGGCAGCTCAATAAGATAAAATCAAATATTATAATGACAAGTGCAAAGAGCTGGAGATAGAAAACCAAAAGAGAAGAGCATGCTCTGTTTTACTAAAGCTTAAAGAATTAAAGAAAAAATTCAAGCCTTGAGTGGCAACATTGTTGTTGTTGTTAGGTGTTGTAGAGTCAGGTCTAATGCATAGCAATCATATGTACAACAGAACAAAACACCCCCTGACACTGTGCTATGCCCAGCATTATGTCAGTATTTATCTGCTACTCATAAGGTTTTCAAAGGTGGACTGTTTCAGGATTGTTTCAGGGGCAGACTGCCAGGTTCTTCTCCTTTCTTTTCTTTTCTTTTCTTTTTTTTTTTTCCAGTACTGAGGAATTGAACCCAGGGTCCCAGACAGTGCAGAATAGCACTCTACCAACTGAGCTAAACCCCAGCTCTGAGTACCAATTGTGAAGGGTAAATATTAAACAATGTAGGAAACATCAAAAGAAAATGGAAGAAATACACAGAATCATTATACCAAAAAGAACTGGTAGATGATGAACCAATGGTACTAAAGGAAGAAGTGGAAGCTGCCTTGAAGCCATTGGTAAGACATAAGGCCCCAGGAATTGATGGAATGTCAACTGACATAGTTTAACAAACAGGTGCAGCTCTTGAGGTACTCAT
>VMDO01026775.1:0-26191 GCA_007922755.1 Pedetes capensis
ACCCTGCTTAGCTTCCGAGATCTGATGGGATCGGATACCACAGGGCTACAGCTGCAGGGTCCCTAGTCTTATCTTAACCACCATCTCCAGCCCTTAGCCTGCCTCCATAGGAACTGCAGCTGCAGCCTCAGCACAGTCCCCAAAGAGCGCAGCTACGGCCCCGAAGCCCCTCAAACCCTTCCTTACCCGACAGTCCCTCCTGATGCTCCTCCAGAGTGCACCTGCTGCGGCTGGTCGTTCCTGGGCAAGACATATGTCACTTCACCAGGCAGTGACCCCTCTGTTAACAGGCCTGAACACCTGGAGAGTCCTCACTGGATCACTTTTGGGTCCTCAGCGTCGCCTTTCTGGATCTGTTGCACATAATTGAGGCTCAGAGAATGATATTGTTGATAATTTCATCAGCCTTCCTGTCCACTGCCCTTGTCTTTCTTGGGGAGCTCTGAGGGGCTGCCCTGCGGGTGGGGCCCTAGGAAGCAGTTCTGCCTGAGCCGACATGTCTGGCCATCTAATCTGCTAGACGTTAAGTGGAGCCCATCTCCTCAAATCCTCTGCCTCTTCTCTCTGAGGGCCCCTCCTAGCGAGGTGACTTTCCTGGAGCCTGCAGTTTCTTCCTGGGGCGCGGGGCAGGGTTCCACGCCGCTGATGGTTTGCAGGCTCCTGATCGATGGCCACAGACAGAGCCGGTTGTACGAGGGTTTTCTCTTCGCAGACATTGACGAATGTTTAAGCTCCTCTTGTGAGGGCCACTGTGTGAACACAGAAGGCGGCTTCGTGTGTGAGTGCGGGCCCGGCATGCAGCTGTCTGCCGACCGCCACAGCTGCCAAGGTGAGCAGGTAGAGGTGGGGTGGCCACGTGGGGAGATGCCATGCTGAACACTTGGGCCTGCCTGGCCCCACCTCGTGTGTCCCCCAGGCCACTGTCCTCTGAGGGAGATGTGGTATCCACCTTGTTTTATAGATGGGGAAACTGGGCCGGGCCCAGATTCCTCTCCCTTAGAGTCAGGGCTTGAATCCCAGCATGGTGGTCTCCAGGGTCCTTGCTCTGAACCAAACTACACCAGAATCTGCTGCCATTGTGGCAGGGTGGAAGGATGGGGACCACAAGGGACAGAGGGGTCAGATTCAGTTGGAGCAGGAGGCCACTGAGATGGGGGGCAAGGGGGACCCAGGCTGTGAGCAGATCCAGGGGGGCCATAGGAAAGGTGTGCTGTGATGGGAGGGGCCAGTCACCCACTGCATTTGTTGGTTCTACCTGCCCCACTGCTAGGCTAGGCTCAGGGGACACCTAGGCAGTAGGACTCTGCTCCCCCAAGTCTGGTAGTTTGGTGAAAAGCAACGTTGGGGCAAGGGATCAGGACTGTGGGGGCCTAGGGAAGAGAAGAGGTCTCCCTCCTATGTGAACAAGATGAGATCATTTACAATGACTCGTCCTTTTCAAGTGACTGACTTGCACAAGTTATGCAAGGAAACCTCACTCAGCGCAGGCAAAACTGCTTGATGCTACGCTGTTTTCTGTGTGTAAAATTTTTATAAAGTATAAATGTCTTGAAAGTCAAAGTGCAAGCCCCAGGCCCTCTCTCCTACAGCCACCTTTGGCTGTCCCTAGAGAAAAAGCTGGTGTCCTAGTCAGCTCAAGCCACTGTAACAAAATGCCACAGGCTGGGCAGCTTTAACAACAGGACTTATTCTCACAGTTCCCGAGAGCTAGGTCCTAGGTCAAGGTGCTGGCTTGTTTGGTTCCTGGTGAGGGCTCCCTTCCTTGCTTGCAGATGACAGTTTTCTTCTGTGTCCGTACATGATGGTGAGAGGGAGGGACAGAGGAGAGGCGCTATGGTGTCTCGTCTAAGGGCACTAATCCCATTGTGAGGGCCCCATCCTTATGACCTCATCTAACCCTAATTATCTCCCAAAGGCCCCACCTCTAAAATACCATCCCATTGGGAGGTTGCCCTCAACATGAACTTGGAGGAGGCACGACTGTGGAAACTATTATCAGTCTGATGAATGCCCTGCCTGCTCCTCCCCTCCACGTACATTTATTGAAACATGCTAGTTGCCAAACTCTGTGTCATGGGTTCCAGGCTAAGCATGTTACATGCATTTCCTCATTTTCTTTTCAAAATTATCCCATCTTATTGATATGAACAGTGAGACTTAAAGAAATTAAATAACATACCCAATGCCACAGGCTGGGATTTAGCTCAGTTGGTAGAGTGTTGCGCTGCAGTCTCTGAGGTCCCGAGTTCAATTCTCAGCACACCAAAAATGGGAGAAGGACCTGGCAATCCACTCCCAAGGCAATCCCGAAACAGTCAGCCGTTGAAAACTCTATGAGGGTCGCTATGAGTCGGATACAGACTCGATGGCACCTAACAATAACAACCCAATGCCACATTAAAGTTACAACTCAGTCATTATTACTTTGCTTGCTTTTTTTTTTTTTTTTCTTGAACAATTGGTCTTAAAGATCTTTCCACACCAAAGTAGATAGACCTTCCTCTTTCCTTTTAACTGCTGCCTGGCCTCTTGCAGTGCAATTATCCCATAGTTGACAAACTCTTCTATTGATAAACATGGGGATTATTTCCAGTTTTTTACAACCTCAAACAATAGCACAAGGAAGTATCTGCCTAAGAGGTGCGATAGAAGCTGAGTTTTGAAGTAGGTATAGGAGTTTTCCAGCTAGACAGGAGGGATAGGTGTTTGAGGAGCAGATAGAATATGAGCTGAAGGGGAGGCTCACAAGAATGGGCTGTGCTTTGAAGATGGCAGGAAGTTAATTAAGCTAGAGGGAAGGTGAGGGGCAGGGAAGGAAGCAGGAAAGGCAGCCCGCTGCTGTGTTCAAAGGCCTTTGAGGGCTGCAGTGGCATGGGTGGGACCCTGGAGAGGTTTTCAGCTGTGGCTAGGGGGCATCAGAGGTGTCCTTTGGTGGGAGAGGGAGGATGGAAGGTAGGGGTGTTGATGCTCAGAGCCGCGTGTGTTCTCAGCCCAGAGAGGAAGGTGGCGTGGGCGGGGGCAAGGCTGGGTGGTGAGGACAGAGAGCATCGGCCTGACCAGAGAGTCTTTAGGGGTTGGGAGATTGGGGAAGGGGCCACGGGGGTCCCCCACGGCCCTGAGCGGGGTGGAAGAGGAGGCTGAGAGAGGATCTCCAAACCCCATGGGGAGATGGACGCCAGCTTGTCCTCTCGCCTGGCAGACACTGACGAATGTCTGGGGACCCCCTGCCAGCAGAGATGTAAGAACAGCATTGGCAGCTACAAGTGCTCCTGCCGCTCAGGCTTCCACCTCCACGGCAACCGGCACTCCTGTGTAGGTAAGGGGGGGGGGCCCTGTGGTGGGCACACTTAGGCTGCCAGCCAGGAAGATGGACAGGGTCAGCCTGGGACCAGGTGGTCCTCCTGGTGCCCTGGAGCCTGAAGAACTTGCGCCTCTGCTCAGGGCTCTTCCGTCCCAGAGTTGGGGGGAGCTCTGCCTGGAAGACCCCACGCTGGACTTTCTCTGGCCATTTGCCACTTTCATCTCTTATGTTTCTCTTCCGCCCCTCTCCCAGATTCACCCCAAGGATTCCTCTCTGCTCACCCATTTTCTTGGCTGACTTTGCTCCCCTGGGTAAATAAAGCAATTTATGTCTTGGTTCCTCTGGCTTAGGAGACCCCTGATTCCTCAGCCCATTAGCAGAGTTTTCCAGAAGGGAGTGGCATGTTTGGCTTGAGCTTGACTCATGGGTCAAAGGTGGGGTCCCGCGGGTGTGAAAAAGACCTTGTTCGAGCAGACTTAGGTTTTTGTCCGAAAGTTTGTTTTGGAACAGCACAGTGAGTTTTGAGATGCTTTGTGGAAGGAAGCAACAGACAGTAGGTTTGGAGATGAAGGTCCCAGCAGGGGTCTGCCCGGCTGGCCAGCACATAATCACTGCTGTCTAGTGCTGGGGATGAGCTGCTGATACACCCATTAAATGACCACTGAATGCATGAACCTTTCAAAGAAGACTGTTGCTAGCTTTCAGCCCCATTCCCAGCCAACTGAGGCACACCCTGCACCTTCGAGCAGGATGCAGGCTGTAAGAACTTTGTAGGGAAACTCTCCCAGTCTTTTGGGCTGAGGGATGGGAGGAAGACGACCTCCGTAGTCAAGACAAGACAGCGAGGCTCTTCTACAGATGTGAACGAGTGTCGGAGACCCCAGGAGAGGAGAGTCTGTCACCATTCTTGCCATAACACGGTGGGCAGCTTCCTGTGCACCTGCCGACCTGGCTTCAGGCTTCGAGCTGACCGCGTGTCCTGTGAAGGTGAGCGCCAGGCCCCTCCCAACACTCATGGGCCCAGGCCCCGCCCTCCAGGCTCTGCCTCACCCTCTCAGCGCCAAGCCCCGCCTTTTGGGCTCCAGCCCCGCCTTCCCAGTGCCAAGCCCCGCCTTTCAGGCTCCAGCCCCGCCCTCACAGCGCCAGGCTCTACCTTTCAGGCTCTGGCCCCACTGCATCCCTGTGGCGCCAGGCCCCACCGTCTGGTGCCAGCCCCTCTTACCCGCTTTTCCAGTTCATCCTGTTTGTTATTTGACACCCTACTTTCTCGCGTTCTCCTTCCACTTCTTTATGCATTTCTTTCCCCTTTTTACTGTTTGCCCAGCCCTGTTTTCCCCTAAATGTCAAAAGGTAATCAAAAGTAATGACAGAGGACTCCCAGGGACAACCACTTTCAGCAGCGTGGCATCAGGTGGCTCTGCCATATTTTGGCAGTAGGCCTATAAACGTGTATAATGGGGCTGTGTAGGCGGTAGGTGCAAATGTTCCACAGCCTCGGTTTTCCACCTCAGTGTGCTGAGAAGATCTTTTCACCTCAGTGTAGAGGGGGTGGGGGACACGGGGTCGAACGACTTCACTCAGTGTCCAGGGCGGCTGTCTCCATCCTGTCCCCAATTATCCTCTTGCCCCTACTTTGCTCTCATCCTGAATCCCTCCTTTCCCTTCTCTCTTCTCTGCCTTCCTGCCTACCCCTCATCCCTCCCCATTTTTCTGATTTTCCTTCTCAATCTTTTTTTTTTTCTTTTACGGTACTGAAGGTTGAACCCAGTACCATGTTTTGCAAGTGCTGGACCACTGAGCCGTACCTTCAGCCCATTTTTTAAATCCCAGCCGCTGGTATTACAGGCGTGCGCCACCATGCCCGGCCTTCTCAATCTTTTGAAGTATGTGTGTTGAGGGGCAGGAGCCTCTAGGAGGTGGCCTGTACGTCTTGGCACCAGAGAGGACCCGGGTCGATCTTTCATTACGGGTCCCAGCTCCCCTCCAGGGAACCCACAGCTGGGTGGCAGACCCTTTCTGACCCCAGGGCATAGGAGTCAGGGAGGATTATTCCCAGGATGGGCCTGAGTGGTTAGAGGTCTGCAGGGCTCAGGACACTTGCCTCCCTCTTCTGGCCAACGGGGGAGGGAAGGCGGGCCAACTGGTGCAGCATCGTCTGAAGTAGCTGGATCCCCCTCATCACCACCTCATAGCGTCCTCCTGGCCTCTGATGCTCCCCAGCCATCTTCCCACGTGATTGTCACAGTCCAGGGCAGAGTCAGTATGTTAAGGAGGAAACGAGTCCAGAGAGTCAGTGATTCGTGGGGGAACAGAGTCCAGGACACCACCCCCGAGTCCCACTTCCTGCCCCTGCTGCCTCCCTCAGGAGACCCTGTGCTTCCGTTTCAGCTTTCCCGAGGGCAGTGCTGGGCCCCTCCGCCATCCTGCAGCCTCGGCAGCAGGCCCCCAAGATGCCCTTGCTGCTTCCCGAGGCCGGCCGGCCTGCCTTGTCCCCAGGACACAGTCCATCTCCAGGGGCTCCAGGGGCCCCCACCGGACTCAGGACAACCCACCTGCCATCTCCCACCCTTGCTCTACCCTCGTCCTTCCCCTCGAGGCTTCTCTCTACCCCAGTGCCTAGTGCCTTTCTGCCAGAGACCCTCAGACCTCCCTCACTCTTCCAGGGGGAGGCGGTGGGGACCCCTTTTTCAACCAGGGCCCCTGAGGGCCCGAGGCTGGCAACAGGGCCTTCTCCCTGCCGGTACCTGGGAGCCATGTATGAATCAGGGAGCCGCTGGACGCAGCCTGGGTGTTCCCCATGCTGGTGTGAGGTGGGTGTGAGGGGCCCCGGGGCTGCCCTGATGTAGTGTCTGGGGTCTGGTGGTGGCTGTAGCTTCCGCTTTGTGCTTCCAGGATGGGGAGGTAACCTGTGGAAAGATGAGGTGTGAAGTCACCTGTTCCCACCCGATTCCGCCCAGGGATGGGGGGTGCTGCCCGTCTTGCACAGGTGAGTGCTGGGGACTGGGAGGGACCCGGCTCTGCTCTTCCCTCTTGCAGCCCAAAGGCTGTTTCTGGGCCGTCCTGTAGGTTCTTGGAATCACTTGGAGCGCTGAATGAGCCGCAGCTCCCGGGCCTCCCAGGGGTTCTGATTTGGCAGGTCTGGGGTGGGGCCTGAGCACGTGCCCGTTTGTCACAAGCTCCCAGGTACTGCTGGGCAGTTTGAGAACCACTGGTCTATGCTGCAGTTACCCAAGTGGGGCAACCATTCATCTGAGCACTTTGTTTGCATGTCATTCATTCATTGGACGAGTGTCTCCAGTCCACTCACCTGTGCCCTTCCCCTGCCCCATCTCCCCTCTTATGGCTGGAGCAGTGGCCATGTCATCTGCCTCCCACAGGCTGGGGGTGGGGCTCGGCAGTCGAGCTCTTACCTACCTGGGTTCGATCCTCAGCACCGTAAACTCTTCCCAAGGTGTAACCTGAAAGTGTCCTTATGGATGGTGTCAGTGATAATCGTGACCTTTTTACACAGTTCCTACTAGGAACTGTGCCCTGTCTGGAAAGTCCTGGGTACTTTATATCTGAGGTTGCAGATCCTTCTAAGCTTCCTGCATAGTGCATGACAGTATTTCCATTTTACGGTAAAAATAATAGAGTCCCAGAAAGGCGAAGTGACATGCCCAGGGCCACTCAGGTACACTGAGCTGGCTGGCCAGATTCTGAATGCAAGGCTTCCGGCCTGTGGTGTTGGAAATAAAATGCTGCACCCTCAAGACATTTGTGGCTTTATCAGCCATGAATGAATGAAGACCCTCTTGGGGCCACTGCAGTCGATTCTTGCCAATGTCTCCTGGGGATGTTCCCTAGGGGTTCAGGGAGCCTACTTCTGCCCCTGCGGGGGGACCCAGGAAGGGAGAGGAGGTTCCAGGCTCATTATACCTGGAAAAGGCCAGAGCCCTCTGGTTTCCTCTTTTTGGATGAGGTCGACGGCTGCACCTCCTGTTTGTCTTTCAAAGGCTGCTTTCATGGTGGCGCCATCCGAGCGGAAGGGGACGTGTTTTCACCTCCCAGGGAGAACTGCACTGTCTGTGTCTGTCTGGTAAGCCTCCCAGGATCCCCCAAGCCTCCTGGTGTTTTCCTAACCTTTGGGGGTTTCAGAGGAGGGCAAAGAGAGCGGATGTTGAAGGTGAGCTTCTCCAGTGGAAGCGGGTGATCTCAGGCTGTGGATGTTGGTCAGAACCTGCAGAACTTAAAGGCTGGAAGAAGAGTAAAAGCTGTGGGCTGGTGGGCAGGGAAGAGCCGGAGGCGAACACGGCCCATTTGTTTGGGAAGGGAAGAGACGAATCTCTCTTGGAAATTTCCTCCCAAGAGGCTGTTCACTCCAGGCAAAATGTTTGCCAGGCACAATGAAGTTGTCTCCACGTGGGCGGGAGAAGGCTCGTGGCCACACTCGGCTTGGTAAGCAAGTTTACTCTTCTAAGAGTTGTTACGAAGCACCTACTGTGTGCCCAGCCCGTGCCAGATGCTGCCACGTGGGTTTCACGGAGAGCGCCCGCTGCGGGCCAGGCACGGGGTCGGTGCCTTTTCTCTGATTCCTCACTCAGGGCTCCCAGCAGCTCCTCGGCATCCCTGCTCTGTAGAGGCAAAGGTGGGGACTGGGAAGTGGCAGACCTGGGGTTCAAGCTCAGGCCTGAGTCCGAAGCCTGGCTCTGTCCTCCAGCCCTCACCACCACCCTGTGACCATCTGGAAAAGTGGCTCCTGGGCTGGTAGAAGTTGGCACAAGACCAAGGATGTGTAGACAGCGGCCGGGCCCCTTCACTGAGCTCTTGCTGTGTGGCCAGTGCAGGTGGCTGGGCGCTTTCATATGTTTCTCTCATTTTGTGTAATGAGAAAGGCAGCGATTCTGCCCATCTCACCAGTGGGGAGACTGAGGCTCAGAGATGTGACGTCCTGTGCTTAAATTCCTCTTTCTTTCTTTCTTTCTTTTTTTTTTCCCATACTGGGGGTTGAACCCAGGGCCTCCCGCTTGCATTCTTTGCAAGTGCTGTACCACTGAGCTGCATCCCCCAGCTCATTTTTTTCCTTTTTTTTTTGTGGTACTGGGGTTTGAACCCAGGGCCTTGCACTTGCATGCTCTGTAAGTGTTCGACCACTGAGCTGCACCCCCAGCCTTTTTTTTTTTTACTTTTTGAGACAGGTTCTAAGTTACGCAGACTGCCTCTGGTCTTGAACTTGTGATCCTCCTGCCTCCACCTCCCAGTCCGCTGGGATTACAGGCGTGCGCCACTGTGCCCAGCTGTCTTTGTTTAAATTCTTGTTAGTAGAAGCGCTGCCACTGGAACTCAGGTCTGGCTGACTCCAAAGCCAGAGGCTTTTTGTAAATCTTAACTTCAAACACGTGTGTATGTGTGTAAACAACAAATTACATATATATTATGTATGTACATATACATATATACAAAAATATGTGTGTGTATATATATATGTATGTATGTATGTGTGTATATATATATATGTATGTATGTGTATATATATATGAATGTATGTATGTATGCATGTATGTGTATGTATGTGTGTGTGTGTGTGTGTGTGTATATATATATATATATATATATATACTTTTTTTTTGCAGTCCTTGGAGTTGAACCCAGGGCCTCATACATAGTTTGCAAGTACTCTACTGCTGGGCTTTACCCTTAGCCCATTTAAAAAAATTTTGTTATCTTGAGACAGGGTCTTGCTAAGTTACTCAGGCTGCCTCTGGTCTCAAACCTGTGATCCTCCTGCCTCTGCCTCCCAAGTCACTAGGATTACAGATGTGCGCCACCATGCCCGACCAACCTTGAGATTTTCAAATTTATTTCTTAACTTAATTCTCTGACTAGCCAGTAAGAGTCACTTGAGTGACAATTGAGATGCACACGCAGGGGCAGGAGGGCCTCCTTCCCTGGAGGACTAACCTGGGCTCTCCACATGACCTGTCTGCCCAGCCTGTCTGTATGCTGGGCACATTGGCATAAAGGAAGGTGGCGTGCTCTGCTCTCTGGGATGCCTTGGCCTTTCCCAGGAAACCACATGTCTTGGAAAGGTGTGTGTGTGAGGGTGTTCTTCCACCCTCATAGTAAACACCAGGAATGTGGTTCCTATGACCGGGGTGGCATTGCAAGGTCTCTGATGGCTTTCTGTAGGCAGCTTTCACACTGGAAAGGGCTGGTGTAAGATAGGGAGTGAGGGGGTTTGCAGTGGCCCTGAAGATCGGCAGAACCTTCTCCCACACTCATCTCCACTACCCCCTTTGCCTCCTAAGGCTGGAAACGTGTCTTGCATCTCCCCTGAGTGTCCCCCTGGCCCCTGCGAGACTTCTCCGCCATCGGATTGCTGTACGTGTATCCCAGGTAAGTGACTCTGTTGGGGAATTTTGCTCTCTAGTGTGTGCAGGGGAGAGATGTCTTTGGAGTGTGGGTTGGGGTGGGGGAGACTGATTTCTGCTTTAGAAACAGATCAAGAGAGGCATGGCATGTTGATTGTCCATTTTTGCTGAGCACCCACCATACTATATATAGTGGTTTGGACCACAGACTGTGCCCACAGCCTGGCCTGCCCCTGTGACATACTATGAATGCAGTCTGGAGGGGGTTTCACCCTTGGCATTCCTCTGTCCCTGGATGGGGAGGGCTCTCTCTTAACACACTTTGTTGTTAGGTGTTGTTGAGTCAGCTTTAACTCACAGCGACCCTATATACAACAGAACAAAACACTCCCCGACACTGTGCCATGCCCGGCACTATGTCAGGGCTTCTCTGCTATTTATAGGGTTTTCAATGGCTGATTGTTTTTTGAGATTGTTTTGGGGGTGGGGTGCCAGGTCCTTCTCCCATTTTTGTAGTGCTGGGAGGTCAAACTGAGGGCCTCAGAGAGCACAGAGCAGCACTCTACCAACTGAGCTAAACCCCTTCCCCCTTAACACATGAATGACATAAAAACGTGGTTCTCTTTCCTGAGATCACCTGATCCCCATCACTGACATTTCCTGCCATGTGAGGCCCCACCAGCACTTGATCTGTCGATTGTGTCAGCACTCTGAGGGCATACTAGTCGTTGCTCCCTTTTGTAGGTGAGAAAACAGGCTCAGAGAGGTCAAGTCACCATCCAAAAACACAACAGTTAGCAATGGAGCCGAACTTCAACTCAAGTCTGCCGATTTCCAAGCTAGTATTCTTCTAAAATATTTTTTTCTTGGCTGGATGTGGTGGCACACACTTGTCATCCCAGCGACTTGGGGGCAGGAGGATCACAGTTTCGAGGCCAAAGGAAGCCTGTGTAACTTATTGAGACCTTGTCTCAAGAAAAAAAATAAAAAATGGGAGCCGGACATGGTGGCACACGCCTGTAATCCCAGCAACTTGGGAGGCGGAGGTAGGAGGATCCCAAGTTCAAGACCAGAGGCAGTCTGCATGACTTAGTGAGACCCTGTCTCAAAAAGTAAAAAAATGGACTGAGGGCGCAGCTCAGTGGTCCAGCACTTGCAAAGCATGCAAGTGCGAGGCCCTGGGTTCAACCCCCAAGTACTGCAAAAAAAGGGGGGGGGGGCTGGGGGTGGAGCTCAGGGGTAGGGCACTTGAAAAAGTATGTGTGAGGTCCTAAATTCAGTCCTCCAGAACCACACACACACACACACACACACACACAAAATATATATATATATATGTATATATTTTAATTTTAAATGATATTCTTAATGTGTAAGTCATTATAGTCTTTATGAGGTAGGAGCTGTTATTTCCTCCATTGTACAGGTGAGAACACTGAGGGTCAGAGAGCTTTAAATATTTTGCCCGAAGTCACGCCCTAGTGGGTTGTGTAGCTGGGACTTGAACCCAGGGCAGCCTGACTAGGGGTAGGTAGACCTGCCAGGTTTTAGGCTAATTTTACCCCAAGGACGATCTTCCAATCCCCGGTTCTTACTCAGTCCTCACCAGACCTGTCTTAAGTGCCTGGGATAATCCTTCCTGATTTCCTTTTCCTCTTAACTCTTTAGTTACTCAGGGAAGCCCTGAGGACCCCATTTCACGTGTGATTTGTTCTGTTCGAATTTAAGACGTCATTTGTTTTGTGTCAGGTTCAGAGCGGGAGGAGCTATCCCACTTGTCTGTCCCCTCTTCGTCTTGCTGCCCTGGCCCCAATGCCCTGAGTCCCTTCTCCCTCTCTTCTCTGCAGTGAGGTGTTATTTCCACGGCCGGTGGTACATGGACGGGGCCGTGTTCAGTGGGGGTGATGACAATTGTACCACCTGTGTCTGCCAGGTAGGTGGCTGAGGTCCTGCTGAATTCTTACATCAGGTTGGTACAGCATGGGGGTCAGTACTTGACCTTACCCAGGATGCCTTGCCTGGGAGAAGACAACCTGCCAGGCAGTCAGAGAGAAACAGAGACAGCCATCATGGATGGAATATCCCAGCCTTCCATCATCTCCTTAAAGTTCAGCCTTCAACTCTGCCCTTGATGGAGCACCTACTGTGTGCTGGGGCCACGCTCGGCCCAGGACACCCCCAGTCCTCTCTGTCTGGCAGCCCACAGCTGGGTGGGTACAGCTGGGTCACCAAGACCCCGAGGCCTGATTAGGGGAGGGGTGCTTGGCGGAGGCCCTGAGTGGCCGAGGGTGGGAGGACCAAAGCTGTGGATCTGGCTGCAACCCACAGAGTGGAGTCAGGGCAGGAGATGGGCTGCTGGGGGATCTGCCTTGGGTTGGGTCCCTGGAGGCCGGCCCAGAGACAGACACTTACACAGCTGATTTATTTGCTCGGTGAATGATGTTAGGAGAAACCAGCCCGGAAGGCGGGCTGGGGCAGGGGAGGGAGCCAAGGTCTCGGGCTGATCCCGCAGCTCCTCAGTGGGAATCAAGCCACAGAGATCGGCTGGTTTAGATGCAGGGAGCTGGGTGGCTCTTGCACCCCAGCATCGTGATGTCTATGCCTATGGGGTGAAGGGTCCCTCAGCTGTCTCTGGAGGATGGGTCCTACTTAGGGATGGGCCCTGGGTGGGGACGACAGCCTGTGTCTTTGGCCCAGCGGGAAGGCTTTTGTCAGCCAGGCAGTGGAGTGAAGGGATCACACTGAAGCCTCAGAAAGAGCAGATATGGGGGTGGTAGTGGGCGGGAGCCTGCCTGAAAGTGGGTTCAAGAAGGAGGGTGAGAGGCGGGGCCAGGCCAAAGGGTACCCCACCACCATCCTAGACCCTCTTCCTTCCCTCCCCTCCGCCCTGCTACAGATGTCTTTGTGTCTTCAACACTAGCCTCCTCTGCCCTCGGTGGCCCAGGGGTGGGGAGCTGCTGTTACTGGCCGGGTCCTTGTCTTTTACAGAACGGGGAGGTGGAATGCTCCTTCACGCCGTGTGCAGAACTGGCCTGCCCCCGAGAGGAGTGGTGGCTGGGGCCAGGCCAGTGCTGCTTCACCTGCCGGGAACCCACGCCCACCACAGGTGAGGCCAGGCTGGGTTGCATGCAATACAGGGCTCTGGGGTTCAGGAGGGAGGCTATAGGGAGGCTGGGCTGCACTGGCTGAGATGGTCAGTGCGTGGATGGGTGTATTTGTCATAGCATCTGTGTGAGTGTGTGCTGTGTGTTGGTGTGAGTTGTGGCTGTGAACTTGTAAGTTTGTGTAGGAGTGTGTGTGTGTGTGTGTGTGTGTGTGTGTGTGTGTGAGCATGTCCGTGGGTGTTAGAATGTATCTGTGGGTGTATGTTGGTGAGTATACCCACATCTCTATATTTGGTATGAGTGTGTCTGTGTGAAGATGTGTAATGTGTAAATGTGCCTGTGTCAGTGTCTGAGTAGGATCTGTGTGTGTGTGTTGTATGGTGTGCCCCTGTGAATGATTGTCTGTATGTGTAGGTGTTTGAGTTCACTGCGATGTGTGTGTGATTTTACTTTATATTTTTATTTATTTATTTATTTTTTTACAGTACAGAGTATAGATAAAGTTCATTAAAAAATAGTACACCCTTAGAAATAATTACAGAAGAGACTGAGGCACCTGGAGAAGCTTAGGTAAACTTGCAAAGGAAATTAAAATAAACTGATTCCCTGGGGGAATCTGCATGAGGATATTTCTGTTTGCCAGGGAAAGGTGAAGTCAGAGACAACAGAGTTAAGCAGACTTCTAGGGGGAAACGTACCTTAGACAGAGAAGGTGGCAGGCCCAGGAGAAGGGAGGGGCGTGCACGTGACTGCTAGAGGAAGAAGAGCCAAGGACAAGAAGAGGAAAGAAAAGAAGGAAAAAAGAGATGTGTGTGAATTTAAGTATGCGGATGTTTTTTGTGAGTGTACCTGTGTATGAGGAGCTGGGATTTAGCTCAGTTAGTAGAGCGCTGTGTTGCAGTCTCTGAGGTCCCGAGTTCGATTCCCAGCACCGCAAAAATGGGAGAAGGGCCTGGCAATCCACTCCCAAGGAAATCCCTAAAGAGTCAGCCATTGAAAACCCTATCAGGGTCGCTATGAGTCGGATACCTACTCGACAGCATCTAACAACAACCTGTTATGAGTGTGTGTGTGTCTGTGTTTATGCGTCTGTTTGCAAGGGTGCCTGTGTGTCCATGTGCCTGTTGTGTCTGTAAACACATATGTTTGCATGTGTATAAACGTGTGATTGTATTTTGTATGAGTGTGTGAGAGTTCTGTCACGTAAGCGTGTGTGTGTGACTGCATGTGTCTGGGAGTGTGTTTGTCTGCAGTGTGCCTGTGTGAGTGTTGTGCCTGTGTGAACATGCCTGCATGCATAAGGAAGCACGTGTTTGAGTATGTGACTGTGGATTTCTGTGTGTGTGTGTGTGTGTGTGTGTGTGTGTGAGTGTGAAGTGTCTCCTTTAGTAGGGTGGCGCTGGGTGTCCCACAGGCGCTTCTGTCTCCATCTTGTTCTGGTTTCTTTGCCTTTTGCGGTGGCGGGGACTGCATGCAGAGCCTCGGGGACACTCAGTCCCAGCGCTGTGCCCACTCTTTCCTCCCTCGCTGTTCCCATCCAGGCTGCTCTCTGGATGACAACGGGGTTGAGTTTCCGATTGGACAGATCTGGTCGCCCGGTGATCCCTGTGAGTTATGCATCTGCCAGGTGAATGACAACCTGCTCGTCTTCAGCTGCTTTACCTGGCTGTCCCCCCTGCCTTGCCTAGAGGATGCCCTGTGCCCTTCCAGAGGCTGGGCTGCTTCTGCCTGGCCTCAGTCTCCCTCGCAGAAAGGATTGGGATCCCATTTTTCCTGCCCTCAATGGATAGTTGAGGACAGGGGAGCTTGGAGGTTGGATTTAAGAGTGGGGTGCGACACTGCCTGTACAGGGAGATGCAGCCCAGGGGAGCCCTGAGGGAGAGGGAGGGGTGGCGCTGAGGGAGCTGGGGCACCGCTTCCTTCCGTGACTTTGCAATGTTTCTTCCTGAGCCTGAACCTTATGACCTGACCTTATCAGAAGTGGATCAGAAGAAGGGCTGGGTGTGTGAGAGTCAGATTCGCAGAAACGCAAACAGAGCTACTTAGCAGAAGTGCAGTTGTTTCAGCTCCTTAGTTAACCGCATGCTGGCGTTCCTCGTGTTTCTATTTTGTTGTTGGTTGGTGCCTTTGAGGTCGGGTCTGACTCACAGCGACCCTCATAGAGTTTTCAATGGCTGGTTGTTTTGGGATTGCTTCAAGAATGGATTGCTACATCCTTCTCCCACTTTTGTGGTGCTGGGGATCGAAACTGGGTCTTCAGAGAGTGTGGAGCAGCAGGCTACCAACTGAGCTAAATCCCAGCCCCTTTTTATTTTAAGAGAGTTTTATTACTTGAAATGAGCTCCTTGCAGCAGCTGTGTGCAGGCAGCCCCCAGGAGCCACAGTTAGTCATGCAGAATCTCCAGGCCCACCCATGTCTCTGGACTCAGAGTTTGCATTTTAACCTCCAGATGACCAGCAGGCACCGCAGTGTGTGAGAAGCCAGGCCCTCAGGTGCCTATGTTGTGCCTTTGGCTGTGCCTCGGGCCCTTCCAAAGCCTGAGTGCGTTTATTGGGATTAGAGGTGGGAGGAAAGGCCCTGCTGTGCTATTTCTCTTCATGGCTGGTTTCGGGCACTCATTTTACAAGAGAGTAAAATAAGAGGGCTTTAAATATTCAGATTCTTATTTTTTTTTTTTGCGGTACTGAGGGTTGAACCCAGGGCCTCGTGCTTGCATGTTTTGCAAGTGCTGGGCCACTGAGCTGCTGCCTCCAGCCCATTTTTTTACTTATTTGAGACAGGGTCTCACTAAATTACGCAGACTTCCTCTGGCCTCGAATTTGCAATCCTCCTGCCTCCGCCTCCCAAGCCGCTGGGATTACAGGCATGCGCCATTGCGCCCGGCGAGCATTCAGATTCTTAAAAAAAGAAAACTTGATGACATTTGGGTCTTCTGAAATAGGCATTTCCGGCAGAATACTTTTCTATAAAAATAGGATTTTATTGTTCTCTGTAGGTTTAGGGTGACCCAGAGCTTTCAGGGAAATGTTGGGAGAAGAGTGTGGAGGGGTGATAGGGCCAGCTTGGCTACTGCTGCCAAGGGACAGGAAGGTGGGGAGACCAGAATGCCAGCTCTGCCCTCCCTCTCCTGAGATACGCAAACCTTTGGAAGGCTCCTGGTGCCTTTTGCAAGCAGCTAATTCTCTCTGGGGTGGGAAGACCCACGCCCCTCCAACCACTGGCCTCCTCACTGGGATGCTTGAGGGCGAGCCATGGCCAGTGTGCAGTGTTGCCCTTTCTTTCAGGTGGGGAGGTGGGCACTGGTTGCAGGTGGGGGTCTTGGTGAAGGTCCCCTTCCTTCAGGCAGATGGCTCGGTGAGCTGCAAGAGGACAGACTGCGTGGACTCCTGCCCTCACCCCATCCGGATCCCAGGACAGTGCTGCCCAGACTGTTCGGCAGGTAACCCAGCCCAGCCCCCAACCCTCGGCAACGATGCTTGGGGAGGGGTTGTCTAAGGATGTGGCCCACGGTGCCCCAGGCTCTCCTTCCCTGAGCACAGGACAGGTCTCATCTAACCTCATCCCCTCGGCAACCTGCCAGATGAGGCAGCCGAGGCTCAGAGAAGTAAGGCAGGTGGCCGGAGGCAGGGCCTGCTGGGGTGCAGGAGGCAGAGCTGAAGGGACAGAGCTTAGAGGCTCCAGGAGGCAACTCAGAGGCCAGACCTGTGAGACAATTAGAGAGCAGGGAGAGGAGGCAAACACCAGGCTGGAGTGTGAATAGGAAAATTTTATCTTTTCCACTATTTCAAAATTAAGTTTGTTGTAGAAAATTGAGAAAATACAGAAAGCAAAACACAAACAAAACAGAAACAGAAACCAAAAAAAAAAAAAATCATTTAAAGAGACCCTTCACCAGTGTTAATCCTGTGGTTATGTTTTTCTGGTCTCTTTTTGTGACGTGTATGTTCGCGCGCGCGCACACACACACACACACACACACACACACACACATTTGATAGATGTGTATTACATCTATATATCTCTGAGGGTTTTTTGGTTTTTTTTCAGTACTAGGGTATTGAACTCAGGGCCTTGCATGTAGTTTGCAAGTGCTCTACCACTGGAATGCACTTCCTTTTTTATTATCCAACTCGACAGCACCTAACAACAACAACAACAACATTTTGAATCAGGCTCTCACTAAGTTATGCAGGTTGCCTCTGGCTTCAAACTTGCAATCTTTATGCCTCCACCTCCCAAGGTGCTGGGTTTCTATGTGTGCACCACCGTGTCTAGCATCTAGGTTTTGTTTGTACAAAATCTTTCTCTGAGGGCCAGGCATTGTAATCCTAGCACTGTAATCCCAGCACTCAGGAAGCTGAGGCAGGAAGATCTCAAGTTCGAGGCCAGCCTGGGCTATGTAGCGAGACCCTAACTCAAAAATGAATGAATGGATGAATAAAATTAAAAAATAGTAGACGGTTTCCCTAGTGCTTTATCACCCTCTTTTATCCTTAGCAGTGTGTACTAAGGATAACTTAATTAAATTAATTAAATTTCATCAAGGTGGGCTTATGCAGATCTGGCTTCCAGGGGTGTCAGGAATGAGGAGGGTGGTTAAGGGAATGTTCTGGACGGGCACAGTTTGAAATTGGATGAGTGGGAAGTCTGCCTCCCACTCCGCCCCCAGTCACTCTGCCCCCCAACTCTCCCCCACCCTGGAGTAAGAACACCGAAGGGTCAGATGCTGACCCCTTGCCGAATCCAGTGTGGAGACCACTGCGCACACGGTTCGGAGGGGTGTTTCATCACTTGGCTGACCTCCCTGGATAGCTGGGGAGGCACACGGCTGACCCTGGCCTTCCAGATAAGCTTCCGACCTTCGCCCCGGCCGGGAGCCTGCGCGCCGCCGGCCACCTCCCTGGCTGCTGCTCACCACGTGTTCTGTCTGGCAGGCTGCACCTACACAGGCAGAATCTTCCACAACCACGAGACCTTCCCGTCCGTGCTGGACCCGTGCCTGAGCTGCATCTGCCTCGTACGCACTGCCCTGACCTGATCCCCCGGCTCTGGAAGCATCCTAGCCTCTGACATCAGCGCCTGCACCCCTGAGGCAAAAGCCAGAGCCCCACAGACAAGGGTCGATCCTAGGTCCTGGGGAAAGGCAGCTCCCTCCAGCCTGCCCAGGGTGAATCTTTAGCCAGGGCCAGGGAACTGTGAAACCCTGGTCGGCCAATGTCCACTGCTTCTGAGTTGCCAGGGAGAGCTTGGGGCCGGCTCCCCATAGTAGAAAATGTGGCCCAGGCACTCTTGCTGAGAGGAGAGGTCAGGAGCGCGAAGCCAGGGCTCTGTGCCAGGATCTTTTTTTTTTTTTTTCCCCTGGTAATTAGGAGTTGAGCCTAGGGCCTTGCACGTACTTTGCACGTGCTGCACTGGGCTGCACCCCCAGCCCAGTTTTTATTTTTTTTATTTTTGAGTTAGAGTCTTGCTAAATTATGCAGGCTGCCTCTGGCCTTGAACTCGCGATCCTCCTGCCTCAGCCTCCGGAGTCGCTGGGATTACAGGCTTGCGCCACCCCACAACACTCGGCTGTGCCACGATCTTTTAAACACAGTCATACTTGAGCTCTTGCTCTGCCAGTCCCTGTTCTAAACCCCTGACATGCCTGAGTTCAGCCAATCCAATGGAGAATTCTCATTCTTCCTAGAGGAGAGATCCAAGTGGCAGGGGCAAAATCATTTGCTCATGATTTCACAACTAGTTAATCGAGGTGCCAAGTACTACATCCTGATACATTCAATCCAGGATCTGTTTTTATCCCCTGGGGCCATCCTGCCTCTCAGTCTGAAAAGGCACATTGGATAGAACAGGGTATTGTTCAGTCTTTGGGAGGGGAGGGAACTGATCCTGTTGCTTATGCTGCTGGAAGGGTTAATGCTGGATGGAGCCATCCAGCGGGTAGTGGTGGTGGTGTGCCTTTGGGATGTCTGTGAGCCTCAGCTGTGTACGTGTGTACACAGGGACAAGGTCTACAGAAAGACTGGGAAACTCAGGGTGAATGACCCTGTGGCCTCTGAGCCACGGCTATGCATCCGGCCCGTTCATTCATAGCCACATGCTTTGAAGAGCATTGCTTCTGGGTCCCTTTTTTGCCTTGGCTTTTGTTTGTTTGTTTTGTGGTACTGGGGGTTGAACACAGGGCCTCGCACTTGCATGCTTTGCAAGTGCTGACCACTGAGCTGCACCCTCAGCCCATTTTTTTCTTAGTTTTTGAGACAGGGTCTCTCTAAATTACGCAGACTGCCTCTGGTCTCCAACTTGCGATCCTCCTGCCTCTGCCTCCCAAGCCACTGGGATTACAGGCATGCGCCACTGCGCCCGGCTTGTTTGTTCTTTTGTGGCATCAGAGTGGAACCCAGGGCCCTGTTCACGCTGGGCAAGCCCCCTGCCTGTGGGGCATAGCCCAGCCCTCTCCCTGGTTTTCCGTGTTCCGTTTTCCTGGGTGGTTTTGCATTTGCTCAGCAGGTGCTGGGTGACAGGTGACTAGGCCAGGCCTCGCCCCCGAGAGGTGTGTGTTCTAGCTGAGCAAGTGTGCGTTCTAACTAGTAACGGGCACTGAAGCCACTCACTGCCCGGCCCTGCCATGAGCAAATCCCTGACTCTGCTGCTTGACTGGGCGCTTCGAGCCCTGTGAGGTGTGCCTCCCCGAGGGGCCACGGCTGCCCTCGGTGAAGGGCCTTCTGCGTTTTGTGTCCTGCAGCTGGGCTCGGTGGCCTGTTCCCCCGTGGACTGTCCCATCACCTGCGCCTACCCCTTCCACCCTGACGGCGAGTGCTGCCCCGTGTGCCTCGGTGAGTGGGAGCCGCCGCCCGCGCCCGAGGCTCCTGGGCGGGCCTGGCTCTTAGGGCCTGTCTCCTCTGCCCCTGCAGACTGCAACTACGAGGGCAGGAAGGTGGTGAATGGCCAGGTGTTCACCTTGGACGAGGAGCCCTGCACCCACTGCACGTGCCAGGTGAGCTGGGCCGGGGCCCTGGAGCCAAGCTAAGGCCGTTCTCCCCCGCCTGCTGCTGTTCTTCGCCCTTGATCAACCACCAGGGCCCCTTTGCTCCCAGCCGTCCGCTCCCTGTCTGCTGAAGCACCCGTGACGGCCGCTCAGCCTGCCCTGGTCAGTGTCGCCTGTTGCCCAGGCCAGGGCCCAGGTGTTGTGTCCTCTGCCCCAGCACCTTTCTCTGGGTCTTGCTGCTGGCGCAGAGGTGGCCCTTGAGGGCCCTGCTCTGGGCGGGCACCGTGCTCTGGGGGGGTACCGTGCCCTGGGCAGGCACCGTGCTCTAGGCTTCCTCATGCATGTCCTTCTGCTTCCCCAGCTGGGAGAGGTGAGCTGTGAGAAGGTCCCCTGCCACAGGGCCTGTGCCGACCCCTCGCTGCTCCCAGGGGACTGCTGTGCCTCCTGCCCAGGTGAGTGGGGCCTGGGGCCTGGGCTTTCACCACCATCCTCTTCCACTTTTCCTCAGAAACATAGGACTTGGTAAGGGCTGTGGGGTGAAACCCAGGTTCAGAGAGGGAGTGTGGCTTGCTCAAGGCCACACAGCACAGCTACGGTGGGCTTGCTGACCCTGGTCCAGTGTTCACTATGTCATATGATGATCCATTTAAAAAGATTTTTTTTTTGGTGGCACTGCGAGTGGAAACCAGGACCTCACAAATACTAGGCAATACTAACAGTGTCCCCATGCCTTTTTTGAAACAGAGATCTTGTTACATTGCCCAGGCTAAAACCAAACTCCTGGACACAAGCAATCCTCCAGCCCCAGCCTTGTGAGAGCTAGGACTGCAGGTATACGCCAGCACATGCGGCTTGTCCAGGTAGATCTCTTCGAATAGTTGTAAACAGGACACAATGACCCTTATCTACACAGTTTTAAAGTATTGATGTGGCCCAAAGCTGGCCACTTAAAAAAGCTCTTAAACATAGTTGTTGTTGTTGTTAGGTGCCGTCGAGTCGGTATCCGACTTATAGCGACCCTCATAGGGTTTTCAATGGCTGAGTGCTTCGGGATTGCCTTGGGAGTGGATTGCCATGTCCTTCTCCCATTTTTGCGGTGCTGGGAATTGAACTCGGGGCCTCAGAGACTGCAGCGCAGTGCTCTACCCACTGAGCTAAATCCCAGCCCCTTAAACATAGTAGTATCCTCCTATTACCTGTGGAGGATACTTTCTAAGACCTCCAGTGGATGCCTGACGTGGTCTAGAGTCCTGAACTTTATATGCAAGCACTGTGACACCCCAACAGTCAGTCTGATAATTGAGAGGGTTACTAAGGGACAAATGGGCTGGTAGCCTATATAGTGTGGATACACTGGACAGAGGGATGCTTCATATCCTGGGCAGGGCATAGTAGGATGGTGTGAGAGTTTATCATGCTACTCGGAATGGCAGCAATTTAAAACATATGAATTGTTTATTTCTAGAATTTTCCATGTAATATTTTTGGATAGCAGTTGATCATGGGTAGCTGAAATCTCAGAAAACAAAACACTGGATAAAGGGAGACTACTGTATTCTCTTGCACTGATTTGCCTTCCTCCTGCCTTTCCAGTTGACATTTACGTGCTTTCTTTCCCTCCCTCCTTCCCTTCTTTCCTTCCTCCCTCCCTTTCTTCTTTCCCTCCTTCTATCTGTAATGGACCTACTGTGAAAAGTCTTGGGTCAGACCTTTTTTCAAATCCCGTGAGTTGCGTTGGGCCCGTATGGTTGTTAGAGGGACTAATGGGTCATGAGGTGCCAGGAGCGGCTCAGTGGCTCCCACAATACATTTACCAGGTGAGGAACTGAGCTACACCCTCAGCCCTAAAAAAAAAAAATTTAAATGATCTTATTTTTTAGAATGGTTTTAGATTCATAGCAAAACTGAGTGAAAAAATATAGAATTCCCATCTATATCTGATTCTACACACCTGCCCCCTTCCTATCAACATCCCACACCGGAGTGGCACGTCTCTTGTTAGCTGTGGCCCAAACACCTAACACCCAAAGTCCAGAGCTGATACTAGGGTTTAGTATGAGACTTTCCACACACTCCTTCTTTTCATTCTCTCTCTCTCTCTCTTTCTTTCTTTTTATTTATTTATTTTCTGAGGCCGAGTCTCCTGTGTAGCCTAGGCTGGCCTACTGAATCCTCCATCTTCCTGCCTCGGCCTCCCGAATGCTGGGATCACAGGCATGGCCACTCGGCCCGGCTCCCATGCACCCTTTCATTTGGTCCTCAGTTGTTACTGTTATGCCCATTTTGCATATGAGAGAATAGAGGTGCAGGGGAGTCCCATGCCCTGCACAGGCCGTACCCCAAATCCCTGGCAAGGCCACCCTGGTGAACTTCCCCCTCCATTCCTGGTTCCTTTCCGGTCGTCAGTCACTGGAGGCAGGAGCCAGCTGGCCCTCACCAGGTGTCCTGAGGCCTTTCCAGGGAGAGAGTGTGGGTGTCTGTCCCCAGCTTGGCTTGTCCCAGAGGCACCTCAGCACTTGTGCCTCTGTTTCCCTCACCTGTCTCTAGATCCCCTGTTTCCTCTGGAGGAAAGGCGAGGGCTCTCCCCTCATGCAGACCTGGCGCTCGGCAGCGCTGCTCGGGGACCCCGTGGAGACGCCACAGGCCCTGTCAACTGCAGCTCCTGCCCAGGGGCCCCACCAGCATTGGCTCAGAGGCCAGCACTCCGTCTCCTCCAGCTGCTCTTAACGAACCTGTCGAACACGCTGATGTTACCCGCAGGCTCCCCGGGAGCTCAGGCCTCACGCGCACCCCAGCTGGGGCCAGGCAGCACTTTTCCAGGAGCGCCAGGAGCCTCTCGGCCCTCACCGGAGCCTTCAGTCCCTCCAGGAGCCTCCACTCTACCTCCAGTGTCTCTAGGGGCGCTGCGGCTCCCTGCCACTCCAGAGCGCTCCTTCTCGGCCACTGGGGCCCGGACAGTGTCCCGGTGGCCTCTGCCTGCCACCCTCCTGACTGAGTCTTCAGGGCCTTCCACGACAGACCCCAGCTCCTCAGAGCCCCCCGCCAGCCTCCCCAGGCCTCGCAGACTCTCTGCAGCCCTCGTGGCCACTGCGCATCCCTGCCCCCAGCAGCCGACGACGGGGACCTCAAGGGAGGACGAGTCCACCGTCTGAACAGGTCACTGTGCCTGGGAGACTCCAGAGAACTGCCACTGCCAGTGGCCCAGGGAGCGGCAGGGGCCTTAGGGGCAAACCCGAAGGATGGCACCGGGGGATTGTGCCCATGGGGCTCCTGGCAATGATGAACCCCTGGGGCTGGGGCCGGCTTCGCTCCTAGGAAGCACTGGGACTATGCTGTGAGAGGGAAGTGGATGAGATTTTCCACCCTCAGGGGCCCTTCTGGACTGCACAGCAGCCTTGTCCTTGAGAGGCCACGGCTGCCAGGCCCTCCCCTGGAGGAGAGCCCGACAGGCCTGGTGTTCCACTGGGGTTGTGCTGCCAGATGGCACGCACCCTTACCTGTGGTGTCCCCATTAAAGGTTGTCTTGGTTTCCCCAGGCTGCCCTGCTCACTTGCGTCTCGCCCTGCGTGGAGGCGGGAAACGTTGCCCCAGGCCTACAGGTGGTAAAGTTGTTGTTAGGTGCTGTCGAGTTGGTATCCCTTTCCCTGGTCCTAGGTGCTGCCCAAAGGGCCAGCTGATCAGATCTATTTCAAGAGATCTGATTTAGAACAGGCCCAAAGACAAATCACAGTAGGTTTCTAAGTAGAGTAAGCTGCCAGAGGTTGCAAGAAAGCTTTCAGGAACTTATTTTGAAGGTGTCACATGCTCACATTATCAAAAATAAAAACATAACATAGTGTTTGGTTAGAAGTCACCCTGTCCCACACCTGCCCTGTGTCCCTCTTCTTTGCCCTGTGGATCCTGGTTCTCAAGGCCCTTCCTGAAGTCCTTTATGCACCTGCACCAGGTATTCTTGTCATAGTACAGGTCTGTTGAGCACCAGTGTGGGTTTTTACACTTCATCTCTCTTAAGGTCGTTCCATCTCAGTACCTAGTGAGCATATTTTCTTTCTTGCTGCAGTGTAGCGGTTCGTTGCCTGGATGCCCCAGACGTTACTTCACTATCCCCTGTGGATGGACATTTGGTTACTGCGTGTCTTGCTTTTAGACAGAATGCTGCAGAGAGTCCCCATGTACTCATATCATTGTGCCTGTGTATCTTTCTGATAAATCCCCAGAAGTGCAGTTCCTGGGCCTAAAGGTGCAGGCGTCTCTGATCTCGATAGACGTGGCCAATGCCGATTTATTCCCCCACCAGCCAAGTATGAGAATGATCTGTGGGGCGGGAGAGGGCAAATGGCTCAGAAGCCTTGGTGATGAAATAACACTGGGCATGCGTGAGTGGAGAGAGCAAAGGGAGCTGTGCTCTGGCCTCAAGGCCCTCTGAGAAAGCTCCGGGAAGCAGAGGCCTGAGGAGTTGGGGAAAATGAATGTGAATCCGTCTTATCCTTTGGAGCCAAGTGGGAAGTGTCTGATCAGATATTGCTGGCACAGAATTTTCCAATCCAAGTTATCTGCCTGGTGGGGACCTCTTTGGATTCTGTGTGGATCCAGGAATCCCAGGGGGAGTGAACGGAAGTGGGACTGGAAGAGAGGCTGAGAAGGGGGCAGAAGAAGGCTGGGACCCGAATAGGGAAGGGGGAGGATCCACAAGGACCTGCTGCACTCTGGAGCCTAGCACAATGCCTGGCTCATAGTTGGTGCTTGGGAAAAGTCAGAAAAACAAACACAGCAGAGGAGCGTGACAAGGTGAAGTTCCTCTGCAGGAAGGTGAGAAACTTACCTGTGTGTCCGATGATCAAGTATGCCTGGGCTTGGGAACCAACTGATCTGTTGTCTTATCCATGGCCATGTTGTTCTTGTTGTTAGGTGCCGTCGAGTCAGTATCCGACTCATAGTGACTCTACATACAACAGGTGAAATGCTATTGTCAGTGCTTCTCTGCTATTCATAGGGTTTTCAATGATGGATGGATGTTTTGGGGATTGGGTTTCCAGGTCCGTGTCCCAGGCCTACAGCACCTGGTGTTCACAGGCGGTCTCCCATCCAAGTACTAACCAGGCCTGACCCTGCATAACTTCCGAGATCTGATGCCACAGTGCTATGGCTGCAGGCATCTATGGCCACAGTCAGGCCATATCCACTCTTTCATTCTATCTCAAGTTTCCTTGTAAAAGATCATCTCTCATTAGTCATTCATTCAGCAAGTTTTTTTTTTTTTTTACCCAGTGTTCCAGGGTTGTCAATGGCTGATTGTTTCAGAATTGTTCTCTGGAGTGGCCTGTCACGTCTTTCTCCCATTTTTGCAGTGCTAGGGATGGAACCTAGGGCCTCAGTGCAGAGCGGCACTCCCAACTGAGCTATACTCCAGCCCTTCAAAAGCCTAGAGGTGGGGAAAAGCTTGGCTATTTATGAAGAAGGCAGTGTGGAGGGAGCCTAGGGGAAGGGGTCAAAGCAAGGCAGAGAAGGTAGGAAGGTACCAGAGAACACGGGGCCCAGAAACCACATCAGGGAGTGATGTTTCACTCCAAGCACCTTTGCGAGGGGTTAAGGGTTCTAAGCAAGGGAAGGATGCAATCAAATTTATATTTCAAAAGACCCCTTCAGCTATGGCAAATGGGCTAGTGGGGTAAGAGTGGCCCTGGGCAGACCTGGGGTACTGGGTGGTAGAGGTCACCCCAACACTGCTGAGAACAGATAGCCTGGGTCAGCCATGGGCAGAGGCAGGAACTGTGGGCGTTTTTCTAACATGTGTGCCCAGGAGCACAGGACTGGTAAATAGGCTTCTTACCAAAAGAAGAACTGAGATCAAGCAAAGCTGAGTCAAAGTGACACAGATCATGTTGCAGCAGGACTTCTCAGAGCCTTTGATTGGGAGCTGTGCCTTGTGAACCTTGGAGAAGGGCCTGGAATAGTATGCTCCATACTTTGAAACTATTTCTCATTGACTGTTTTTTTACCAAACTCACTCTGAGAAACGCTCTAAATACTATGCCTGCCTTTCCATAGATGCACAGAGCATGCTCAGTTCCCTCTCTCACTGGGACTTGGCTGGTTTTGCCCTGTGTTCGCCTAGGTAAGCTGCTCACCACACAGTTTCCACAGATTCCTGGGTGTTATCTGGTGTTTCTGGCAGACGCCTGAACCCTGACGTCAACCTCAGAGCTAAGGGGCTTAGGGAGACCTCAGCTGCTGGGAAAGATGCTGGAGGCCCTGGTGTCATGGCCTTTCTCGTTATTCCAGTCCTGTCGGTGGCATACTGGGTCACCAGGCATTCCTCCTTTGACAGGTCACTTGCATGCACATTGCAATCATGGGGGTCCATGGGGAACCACCATGGCTCAGGCCTCCCCACCTCCTGATTCAATCAGAATCGTGGGGAGGGGCCAGGGCTCAGTCTTGTTGCTGAGCAAT